>JAQQSK010008566.1:0-13455 GCA_028658325.1 Potorous gilbertii
TATATATATATATATATGGATGTGTTTATATATTTATATATGTGTATGTGCATATATATGCAGGATATATATACACATACATTACACAGGATAAATTTTATATATTTGTGTGTATATGTGTGTGTATCCTCCTTGTATTTATGTGTGTATGTGTATATATTCTGCATATATGTGTGTGTATGCGTATGTGTGTGCATACACAAGATAAATGGCAGTGGGAAAGTGCTACAATTGAAGAGAACTTGGAAAACACGGTGGGAGGAGTGGAAATTGGGAAATCTTACAGAAGGCAATATTTTAGCTGAGACTTGAAGGAACCAAAAAGTGGAGGTAAGAAAGGAAAGTATCAGGCATGTGGGACAGTCAGTGAAAATTCTCAGTCTAGGGATGGAGCGTCATGTTTAAGGAACAGCACAGTCAGTCCCTAGGTTGCAGAGTACGTGGAGGGGGCCACTATAAGGTGGAAGAAGACTGAAAAGGTAGGAGGGGCCAAGTTTTCAAGTGCTTTAAAAGGCAAACAGAGAATTTTATATTTGGTCCTGGAGGTAATAGGGAGTTACTGGAATTTATTGAGTTAGTGAGGTGATATGGACGGACCTGCACTTCGGAAGATCAGCTTGACAGCTGGATATACTTGATTGGGAAGAGACTTGAGACAAAAGACTAACCAGAAACATATCGCAAGTAGATGTTACAGCAGACAGAAGGCCAGACTGAGAGCCAAGAGGACTTGAGGTCAAATCTGGCCTCAGGTACTTATTAGTTATGTGACCCTAAGCTGTTTGCCTCAGTTTCCTCATCTGTAAAATGATCTGGAGAAGGAAATGGCAAACTGCTCTAACATTTTGCCAAGAAAACCAGAAATAGGGTCATGAAGAATCAAACGTGACTGAAAATGACTGAACTTGCCATGATCCAGGCCTGAAATGACAAGGGCCAGCACTCAGAGGGAAGAGGGGATGTATACATAAGAAATGTTATGAAGATAGAAATGAAAAGATTTGGCAAATTTGGGGTATAAAGAATGAGAGTGAGGAATGAAAAATAACACAAGCCTAGGTGATGGGGAGAATAGTGTGCCCTTAATAGCAATAGGAAAGTTAGAAAAAGGGGAGGACTTGAAGGGGGAAAAAAACATGAGTTCAGTTTTGGACACATTCAAGTTTTAGTTGTCTATAAGACATCCTCTTCAGATATCCAATAGCCAATTGGATATATAATACCAGAGAAATATTAGGGTTGGGCAAATAAATCTGAAAATCATCTGTGTAAAGATGATATTTGAATCCATGGGAGTTGTTGAGATCACTAAGTGAGATAGCATAGAGGGAGAAGAGAAGAGGGTCCAGGATAGAGCCCTGAAGAACATTTCTGGTTATTAGTCATAATCTGAATGAAGATCACCAAAAGAGACAGAGCAGAAGCAGTCAGACAGATAGAAGAACCAATAGAAAGCAGTGTCACAAAATCCCAGGGAAAAGAAAGTATCAAAGAGAAAAGTGTGATTGACAGTTTCAAAGGCTGCAGAGAGGTCAAGAAGTATGAGGACTGGGCCATTGGATTTGACCATTAAAAGATCGTTGGTAACTTTAAAGAGAGCAACTTCAGTTGAATAAGATGAAAAGTCAAACTATAAAGTTACAGAAAGGACAAGAAGAAAGGAAGTGATGGAACAAACTGTGGATAATTTTTTCAAGGAGTTCAGTCACAAGAGAAGACAGATATGGCATGATAACAGGTGGGGATGGAGAAATCAGGGGAGGGGTTTTTAAGGATGGGAGACAAGGACGTATTTGTAGGCAATTAGGAAGCAGAAAGTAGACAGGAAGAGATTGGAGGTCAATGAAAAGGGAGATGATAGAAGGGGCAATCTGCTGCAGAAGACGGTAAGGGCTAGGATCATTTGTGATTATAGAAGATTTGACTTTGACAAGGAGAAGGGCCACCTCTTCATATAAGAAAGGAGTGAAGGAGAAAGTGAAGAAAAGCATGTGAGTGATATGGGATGAGAAGGTAAGAAGAGGGAGATCTTAGCAAATGGACCCAATTTTTTTCCAATGAAATGAGGCAAGATTGTCAGCTGAAAGAGTGGAAGAAACGGAACAATGGATGTTTGAGGAGAAATGAAAAGGGTTTTGAAGAGCCGCTATGGTGAGTGGGATAGTGAATTGATTAAGGAGATGTACAGGATTTCCTGGTCATGACACGGGTCCAACGGGGATAATATAACACAAATGTGTAATGAACCAGTCAGCACATTTTCTTGGTTTTTCTCCAGCTTCATATAGGAGAGTAAGAGTAAAGCCTCAAGATGGTAGGGGGAATCCAAGACTGGGGTTTAGCAGGGCAAGATCATGGATAGAATAATAGGGCAGGGGCTTGTTGTTGAGTTGAAGTGATTCACCAAGGGGTGAGATGGGGGAGTGAGAGAGTGCAGGCTGTGATGATGATGATCTGGAAAGTAACTGAGAATTAGAATGGTTAATGTCAGCTATCAGGGATGGATGGATCAAGTGAGGGGGTTTAGAGGATGGGGAACACATGGGTGTGCTCATAGGCAATAGAGGAGCAACAATTAGAAAAGGAGAACTTGAAGATAAGAGTGAGTGGGAATATAAAAGGGGCAATCTGCTGGAGAAATGGAAATAATGAGATCCTTTGTGCATGGGGAGGGGTTTACGTTGGTCTAGAGAAGGAGTCAAGAAGGAAACAGTGGTAGAAGGTATCTGGGTGATGCGAGATGAGGAAAAGAGGAGAACTCTCAGAAAATGGCCATTTTTATCAGTGAAATATAAGGTAAGATGTAATTAAGTCATTATTCTACTGTTATTATTTTATATTTAATTTTCTACAGTCTGTTGCATAGGAGAATATAATATAACTGGGTTTTGTAACTGACCAAGAGAATTTGGATATAAGCTCATCTTTTGAAGGTTCACCAAGAACATCTTTGAGATACTTCCAGTAACAGAAAAGCTGATGGCAATACTATATGGTAAAATTGTGATCAATAACTTCTTTTAATCAATTAATTTTGTAGGTTTGCTCCTATAAATCATATTAGATTATTTAGTTATGTTATTTATATGTAACATATATAGTTATATATCATTTTATTATAGCTATATAATATGATCATATATTTGTATATTTATATATAAGTTATTTAGTAATGGGGAATTAGAAGTGTGTTTATGACCCTGTGCAGGATAGTAGAACATTGGCTGCAGCAAGCAAGCTTCTTCTGTTTTTTTTAAATTTGGAATATTTTTATTGTGGATTTTCCTGTTTTCCCAGATTTTAACCATAAAGTACAATTTTTTTTTTATAAAATAACTTGAATCTGGATGCAACTTACAAAAGCAAAACAGAGAGACAAAGGAAGTCCTAGATTGAACACTCAGTAAAATGAATGGTGGCAGCTCTAATAATGTGGGAATTGAGTGAAGCATACTGACTCTATCTTGTGACTCAATTTTGGAGTTTAGTTCCCTTTCTATTCAGTTATGGATCTTATCCAATTTCTGTCCCGTGAGAAAATTTAGGATGGAAATCGTGGGAAAACTTTATTGCATTTTTTTAGACTTAGTCCTGAGTGGTTGGGAAGCTGGACCACTTCTACCTGTTGCTTGAAGAATTTTAACTAAGCACCTAGGTTACCAGAAATTCAGTCAAATCCAAAGACTGATGCAAGGAGTTTTCTCACAATTACATCTCAAACAATTCATGTCTTATCTGAAAGTCAGCCCTCGGCTAGTCAGTTACATTTTCATGTCTCTTTGATTGAATGCAGGGGTGAGGAATCTGCTGCCTTAAGGCCACATGTGGCCTTCTAGATCCTGAAGATCTAGATGACTGAATCTAAACTCCACAAAATAAATCCTCTTAGTAAAAGAATTTGTTCTCTAAAATCTGGGACTCAGTCAAAAGGTCGTACCCAAGCACCCAGAAGGCCACACGTGGCCCTGAGGCTACTGGATGATCACCGCTCGAACAGACATTTGGAGGAATGGGACGCCTCTTTTTCTCATTTCAAAAAATGGCACCTTTTTGTTTTCCCCCTCCCAATTTGGAAAGTCCCTAATCTTTCCTCCAATTAGAAATTAAATCACCTAAAGTTATGTCCTGTTAATTGCTTTCTTTTGATGCATAAAAATCCGTTTCTTTGTTCTCATTTTGTTACACAGTTGGCATGCTACAGGGACAATGAAACCCATTAATTTCATTTTCTTTTAACTGTAAGTTCATTAGTTAGTACCCTCTACTGGCCAGGAGAGGTAACTGCCATCACCAGAGCAAAATATTTAAAGCGTGAAATAAACCTTAAGGTAACTCTCTTCTGGCAAAGCCAGGGAATGAGGATGACTTTGCAACCAAAGCAAACCAAAGAGCCCTACCCACTTTCATATATTATATTAATATGGTAAAAGCTAGTGAAGATATTTTAAGTTAACTTAAGCATTAATTAATTAATTACCTTTTAACTTAAGCATTTATTCAAATAAGAATTGGAATTCTGTTCAGTTTAGCTTTGGATTTGGAAATTATATTACACAAGAAAAGAGGAGAGTAGTGTCAGTTTCTTGAGTTAAAGGGTTTTGTCTCCAAAAAGGTACTTTTTTCTCTAACAGATTTTGTTTTAAGAGTGAGACCTATGTTCAAATCAGAAGGTGTCAATGCAAGAGGATATATCAAGATGAGATTAATTAGAACATCTGTTTTATGCTCTTATGATGATGTCTCTAAATATACAACAAAAATTTGTTCTTCATATTTAAGAACTAAGGTTCAGTTTTTCTTATTGCCTCACTTTATTATATTCAGTTCCTCAAAATAACATGGTTACATAGTAGTACAACATAGACCCAAACAAATTTAAATTCCTGATAGGATATATTAGCTATAGGAAGTTATGTAAATGTTTTTAATATTATACACATCAAATCATAATAAAAACAATTATAAACAAGAGGCTGTTCCTCTATTTTCATTAGCATATTTCTCATACAGTAAACCAAGTTTGTATTCCACCATCATATATGGTTCTCTCATTATTTCACTTTGTGATGGATCATTAAGAATATCTTCAAATTCAATACTCTCATCATTACCCCTCAAAATATCCAGGGAGAGGTTTGAGCTCTAAAGAAATGGAAGATGCTGAACCTATTTCACTGCCTTGAATTCCATCTGTAACTTCAAGGGAGCATATAGACATGGGATATTTCTCAGTGTGGAAAAATTCATTTTATCTTGAATGAGCTGGAAATATTTTTCTGATAATTCAAGAGGATGATTTAGCAAAAGTTCATTTTTGATCCAAGAGAAAACCTCTCTGAAGAATATCATAGTTTCTGAAAGGAGCCCTGGCTGAAAGTTCAGAAACTGAAATAATGTCCTTCAGCTGAGATCCAACTCCTCTGGTATTCATCTTTGATACACCCACCTGCCACCACTGCACTCATTCTCATTCTCATCCTCCCTGTACTTCCACCGTTTCTGCAAAGCTAAGTTTCTACAAAAGTAAACTGATGAGCTAAGTTCCTCTTTTTAACCAGTCCTAATCAGTTCTCATGTTATGGCACTGATTTCTATGATGTTAAGCATCCTACTTGCCACACCTTTTTAATACTCTAACCAATAGGAAAGAAAGGGTTTTTACTAACTGACACTGCCACTCCCTCAGAATGCCCCATAGCTTATTACTACAAATCAATTTGGTTCCCTATTGCCTAAATAGTTCCCCATTTTCAATTCCCTATTCCCAGAATGTCCCAACCTCAAGTTATGGTAGCATTCTTCAGTCAATCAAGAATCATTAATACCTATCTTACTCAAGATTCTGTAACTTTTGATTCTTTTTTGTGTTCTTTCTCTATTGACTATAAAAGAGCTCTACCATCCTTGGCTACTGAGGAGTCTTGGATTCCATTCACCGGCAATTGCTTAGCCTTGCTAATAAACTGAACATGCTTGGAACTTTATTACCTCAGTTTGTCTTTGTCACAGATTTTTATCATGACAATACCCCTATATGAGGGCAGCTAGGTGGTGTGGTGAATAGAGCACTAGTGCAGGAGTCAGGAGGACCTGAGTTCAAATTTCACCTCAGACACTTGACACTCACTAGCTGTATGACCTTAGGCAAGTCACTTAACCCCAATTGCCTCATCCTGGGTCATCTCCAGTCATCCTGATGAATATCTGGTCACTGGATTCAGATGACTCTGGAGGAGAAGTGAGACTGGTGACCTTCACAGCCCTCCTTCACTCAAAAGAAAGTCAAGTGCAAGTCATGTCATTATTTCTCTGACGGCATGGTCTTCTTCAGCAACAAAGGACGAACACACATGTGTCCCTCTATGACTTTTTTTTTCCATTTTCTATCTGTATTTTGAAAGCTTTTCTTTCTAGGTAGCTTAGAGATTATGAGTATTTGGTATGGTGTTATCTGTTTAAAAAATCCTAAAAAAAATTTCATGGATCAATTTTATGTCCTTGAGATGGTGGGAAACAGAATTGTCTGCTATAATTCTCATTTCTAGTACAACTTGGCCACCAGAATCATTCATCAGAACTTTACAATCCTTTCATAAATTAACAGATAACAAATCTTGATGGATCCCAGATTCTGGGGCTCACTCTTCCAAGCTTCACTTCACTGACAGGTCTGGTCTCCAGAGCATGGTTACCATTTTCCCAAAGCATGGCTATTCATGACTATTATTTTCCTTACAAAATTCTAGAAGCAACCTTGATGTATTGAGGCATTTGTTTTAGTATCCCCTATCCAGGGTGTTCCTCCAGTATCAAATGACCAGTTATCATCAAGTTGTTACAAAGGGATACTCAACAAGAAAATAAGACAAGAATCTAAGTACAAAAATCTCCCAGACTGGGAACTCACTGCTCTTTACCACTACAGTTCCTAAGAACTTGGTCTCCTCCAGCATTCCCTTGGCCAACTTCACTGCTGGGTGTGGCATTGCCAATGGATGAGTTGTCCTTGAGGACTTAATGCCTCTGTTGCCAGTTTGATTCACTACAGAGCTGGATCAAATCAGAACTGACTCCTCTTTGCACTTGGCTATCAAAATTACTAATTCTGACTGCTAAGGGGACCTTCTGTGATTCTCCTGATGTTTCAAAGTTCATAAAGGCATAACATGGCACATTCCATCTCCAATAACTATTCACTTGAGATCAGAAAAGAAACACATACACAAAAGAAACAGTCATACCCTGTGGTCAAATGGTGGCCAGGTTGGGAGACAAGGCAACTAACATCTCTTGACACCAGAAAAGAGGGAAAGATTTTCTCAGTTCAAACTTTTTGTATGAACCCTCAGTTCTAGCTCAGCAGTCAATTTTATAAGGCTTTTTGACAAAAATCAGTCAGAAAAAAACCTGTACAATCTCTGAACAGGAAAGGAAAGGGGTCCCTGCATCATGCATTTCTAGAAGGAGGCTCACCAAGACTCCATTAGGCTTGATATTAAGAAGAAGATGTTGTATATGCTGTAAGGACCAAGGCCTCACTGGTCAGGCTCCCCATTACACACACACTACAAGTATGTGTGTGTGTATGTATATGTGTATATATAATATATGTGTATATATGTACGTACCCATGGGAATTCAAAAAATAAATTGTACTGGAACTCATTATTAATACAGTTAGGCAAAAACAGTCAATATAGAGTTATGTCTGCCAATGCATACAGAATTCTACCCGACCAGTCCCTCATAGGGATCTGACTTAAGCTGCTGTCCTTCATTCACCTCCTGTAAGCTCCTTGAGGACAGGGACTGCTTTTATTTTTTGCTTCTATTTATATCCCAGTGTTTACACAGTGCTCAGTACATAGCAAGCACTTATGTGCTTGTGCCTCTCTTCCAGAATCTTCACTGGTGTTTCCATACTCAAAGCTGAGCTTCCTTTTAGTAGTCTTTTTCATTTAAATGCATATAATGTCAAAGTGTCCTTGGGAATTCAATTTTCATATGTATATATGAATAGATAGATACTCTCTGGGAGAGAGGAAAGAGAAAGAGAGAGAGTGAGAGAGAGAGAGAGAGCACTCTTGGTAAAACAGCTAGCTTTCTTAGTTTTATATACTATATGTGTGTGCATATATGTGTGTGCATGTATATACATAGATACATACATATGTCCATATATGTATGTGTATATATATGTCTTGGTTCTATTTATTTTTATCTATACCAGGTCATATACATCTTCCCACAAACTATCAACAGCCATTTCCTGACACCACCCTTCACCCTAGCAGTCCTGTGTTGAGCAATTCTGTGTGAGGTACAAAAAGAAAGCACCTATCCTGCCTTACCTGCTGTGTGGGCCATGATGGTGACAGTGAATGGTTTTGCATTAACCACCACATACTACCTCTTCCCCAAAACCAACCAGGGCTACTGGGACCCAAGACACTGTGGAGTAGTCCCAGGGATGTTTGTGTTAATTTTTCTTCAGATGCATTTACATGTGACCCACCTGTGGGTCTTTTGGACAAGAAAAACATAAGAAGAATTTTGGGGCTTTGACCAAGTGTTCCTGGCTGCTTTTATTACCCTTGTCTGCTACTTTTGCCTTCTCAGGCTACTTTTAGTTGCCTGGAGGATTACAGATATAATTTTATTAAAGAAACTGTTTATCTGAATTCTCAGTCTCTGAGTGTTCCATTGAACCAGATAAAGAACCCTGCCTGGATATGTGGGATGCTCTCTACCTAAATTATTAGAAGCCATACTCTAGCATTAAACTGCTCTGTAAGTGTCATAGGAGCTCAGAGAAGGAAACATCAGCAAGGACCACAAAGATTTCCTGGGGAAGAAAGGGTTCCAGTTGGACCCTGAAGAATGGGGAAAGTCGTAGTCAGAAAGGAGAAAAAAAGGGCATTTCAGACAAGGAGCCTGGTATAAGGAAAGGCTCAGAGGCAAGACTGACCCTGGTGGATGCCAACAAAGTAGACATCAGTTTATTGGGAGCAAGGAATTTATGGAGGTGAGTAATAGATTTAGCATAGTGCTTAACACACAATAAGTGCTTAACAAATGCTTACTGACTAGTGACTTGAAATCTGAAATGGTACCAGATTATAAAAGGCTTTTAGTGTCAGGTATTTGGAAGTCGGTGGGGTGCATTTGTAGGTTCTTGTGTAGGGAATTGTGGAATGTTTGAGGCAGACTAATATTGGGTGTGGACCCCAGAATAATTTGTGTGACTTTCCCAGGGTGTGGAAGAGTTTGGTAATATGGCTGCAGGGCCAGGTCATTATACTGTGAATTCTATTATTAATATGGTGGATTTACAAACAAGCAGAACAGACTATTTCTCTAGCTCAGGAACCCTTATGCCAGAGGACACTGTGGTTTCCTGAGGAGGAAGGCACAGGACCAAGCATCATTTGGAAACAGTTGTAAGCCACAAGCTTAACTCATTGACTCATGACTCATTCCTTCCAGTGCCATTCTGCCCTCCCCTCTTCATACCCTTCTTTTTTCTCTCTCTTTTGCTCTGAGATCTCCTTTACTTTATCCCTCCCTCCTCCCCGCTTCCATTCTTCCTGTCCCTTCTCCGTATAGCTGTAGCAGATAGTCGAAGGAATCACTCCATATTTCTCATTCCAGAAAGTCTTTAGTCTCTTATCTGTAACTGTCAATGGATTAGCATTAACTGAGCCCAGGGAGAAAAAACAGTGGAACGGGGGAAATGGAATGACAGACATCAACCACTAATATGTCATCCCCTGAGTAACAGCCTTCTTACTTGTCCTAAATTTTTATCTATCTCAGGACCTGTAGTGATAAATGGTTTGAACACAGAAGACAAGGATACAATGAGAAAGCCACATAATAGGAAGGAAGAGGAGATGAGATTTGGATCAATTTTCCCTTTCCCCCTTTCACTGCCCTTGAGAGTCCCTTCCTGCCCACATTCAATGAGCAAAAAACTGCTGAGGTTATCAGCCTGTTGTGTGGGCCAGTGGCAGCTGATGTAGAGAACAGGACTCCTGGGTTCCAGAGAGAACCACTGTGATCAAGAATGTGCAACAGTAGCAACTGTAGTCTGAGAATCTATTGCCCTGCTGGTGACTGCCTGATGTCATTGCTAAGCAGGCCACAATGCAAACTGATTGTGAGGACTGAAGCTGACATGATCTTGCTTGCCATTTGAGTGGCTAACCATGAGAAAGCTTGAAATTCTGTACTCCTTTTCCATAGTTCTAATCATGACCAGCAGGTATGGATGCTTTAAAGGAAAGAAAACCCACCCAGGCATCCCCAATAACTGTTAGGGTAAAAGGAAGGAGTTTGCAATGACTGGAGGCAGAGAAGCATCCAAAGCAGGAGCTCTTTACCATTTTTTTTTCATTTTCACTATGCAACACGACCATGTTTCACTATGAATTCTGTAGTTATGTCATGGTAATTGCTTGCATCCTGTGAATATGAGGTTGTTGACTTGAGAAAGAAGGTTCCAGATGGAGAGTGGGGGCCAATCATGGGCCTATCATACCACTTCCCTCCTGAAAAAGCCTTCAGTGTCTCCCTTTTGGTTCTAGGATAAAATACAAATATCTCAACCTAGCATTTAAAGCCTATTACATTCTGGTTTCAGCCTACATGCTTTTGTCAAGACACTGTGCTTCACGCAAGTTACATTCCAGCCAAATTCAACTACTAGCTGTTCCTGATCTCTTCCTGCTCTCTCCTGGATCTGGACATTCTGGAGTCATTACTTCCCTGTTAAAAACCTCCTTTGAAAATGTTCTTTAAGGAAGCATCATTCTCAGATATTGTAGGGAACTGAGTCAAATTTATACAACAATGTGTCATTCCCCAAATGATAAATGGTCAAAGCACATGAACAGGCAGTTTTCAGAAGAAGAATTCAAAGCTATGAATATGAAAAAAGCTCTAAATTGCTATTGATTAGAAAAATGCAGATTAAAACAACTCTGAGGCACTATTTCATACCTATCAGGTTAGCTAAGAAAAGGAAAATGACAAATATTGGAGGGAATGTGGAAAATTTGGGACACTAATGTACTGTTGGTGGATATATGAACTAATTTGATGCTTCTGAAGAATAATTTGGCACTAGGCCCAAAGGGTTATAAAACTATGAATACCCTTTGACCCACCAATGCCGCAACTAGGTCTATATGCTGAAGAGATCAAAGGAAAAACAAAGGGACCGATGTGTACACAAATATTCATAACAGCTCTTTTTCATGGTGCCAAAGAACTAGAAATTGAGGGAATATCCATCAATTAGGAAATGGCTGAACTAATTGTAGTATATGATGAGGATGGAATACTACTGTGTTATAAGAAATGAAAAACAGGATGGTTTCAGAAAAATCTGTTCAGGCTTACATGAACTGATGTAAAGTGAACTGAGCAGAACCAGGAGAACATTGTACACAGTAACAGCAATATTGTGCAATCTATTCTGATCAATACAATGATCCAAGACAATTCCAAAGGACTCATGATGAAAAATGCTGTCTACCTCCAGAGACAGAACTGATGAAATCTGAGTGAAGATTGAAGCATAATTTTTTTTTACTTTCTTTCTTTTCTTGCTTTTCTTTGGGAACATGGCTAATAAAGAATCATTTTGCATGATTTCGCATGTATACTTAATATAACATGTCTTTGCCTTCTCAATGGGTGGGGAAGGGGCAGAGGGAGAGAGAATTCAGAATTAAACATTTTTAAAAATAAAAAATAAATAAATTTTTTAGAGTCATTCACCAAGATGGAGTTGAAACAGAGATTTGCTAGTGCTCTCCCACAAGCCCAGCCAAATACCTGTAAAAAATGACTCTAAACAAATTCTGGAGCTGCAGAACCCACAGAATGATGGAATGAAGCAAATCTTCACTTAATGACACCTGGAAAATCGATGGGAAATATCTATCACACTGCTTTGGGAGCCCAGCTCAGGGCAGTGTAGGCTGCCCTGAGCGGGCTGAGGGATGGACTGAATCTCTGGAACCTGTGGTAGCTTCAAGACTTCAAAACCCCAAAACACCAATGACAAATTAGAAAGTCAGTGGAAAAAATCTGTCTGACCTCTGTGAGAGAGAAGAGTGGTCTGGGTCCCAGCCCCTGGACAGTGGAAGGGGGTGGAGAAGCCTGTGGCAGCAGTAGCAGCAACAGTAGCAGCAGCAGGGACAGTGGGCCATCTCTGGAGCTCTACACCTATAGATTGTAGGAGGATCAAGAAGCTGATAGCACACCCCCCACCCCGACTAGAAGCAGAGAACTACCTTGACAAAGAGCTCAAAAGTCAAATTAATGCCTGGGGAAATGAACAGAAACTGGAAAAAGAATCAGACTATAGAATCTTACTTTGGTGACAAAGAAGACCAAAACATGCAAACAGAAGACAACAAAAATCAAAGCTCCTCCATCCAAAGTCTCCATGAAAAATATCAATTGGTCTCAGGACATGGAAAAGCTCAAAAAGGATTTTGAAAAACAAAAATGAGAGTGATGCAAGAAAATCAAGAAAAATGAGTCAACTGCTTGCGAAAGTAGACCCAAAAATGATGAAGAAAATGACACCTTAAAAAATAGATCAACTTAAATGGCAAAAGAGATCCAAGAAGCCAATGAAGAGAAGAATGCCCTAAAAAGCAGAATTGACCAGATGGAAAAAGAGGTCCAGAAGTTCACTGAAGAAAATAATTCCTTAAAGTTTAGAATGGAGCAGATAGAAGCTAATGATTTTACGAAAAATCAAGAAATAATAAAACAAAACCAAAGGAATGAAAAATAGAAAATAATGTGACCTGGAAAATAGATCCAGAAGAGACAATTTAAAAATTATGGGACTACCTGAAAGTCATGATCAAAAAAAGAGCCTAGATATCATCTTTCAAGAAATTATCAAGGAAAACTGCCCTGATATTTTAAAACCAGAGGGTAAAAAGCAGATATGGAAAGAATTCATCAATCACCTCCTGAAAGAGATCCCAAAAGGAAAACTCCTAGGAATATTGTGGCCAAATTCCAGATCTCCCAGATCAAGGAGAAAATATAGCAAGCAGCCAGAAAGTAACTGTTTGAGTATTGTGGAAACACCATCAGGATAGCACAAGATCTACCAACTTCTATATTAAGAGATAAAAAGCCTTAGAATATGATATTCCAGAGGTCAAAGGAGCTAGGATTAAAACCAAGAATCACCTACCCAGAAAAACTGAACATAATACTTCTATTTTTTTCATTCTTTTGGTTTTGTTTTGTGATTTCTTGGTTTCTCAGAAAGTCATTAGCCTCCATCTGTTCCATTCTAATTTTGAGAGAACTATTTTCTTCAGTGAGCTTTTGCACCTCTTTTTCCACTTGGCTAATTCTGCTTTTGAAAGCATTCTTCTCCTCATTGGCTTTTTGAACCTCTTTTGCCAATTGAGTTAG
>JAQQSK010008567.1:0-13453 GCA_028658325.1 Potorous gilbertii
AACTCCTATACAGTACAAATTCAAAGAATAAGCTCCTGACAAACCTCAGAGGTATCCAATATCCTTAGCCATTTGATAATTATGACCCAAAATAAATCTATCCTCAAGAAAGCTCACTGTGTATATGTGTGTGTGTGAATTGCTTCATTTAGCTAACATTGTCAGGTAATCAAGTATTCCACATATGTGAATTTGCCATACTATTTTACAAATTTTCACAAAAATACTTCTAAAACACATCACAAAAACCTTCCTCTTTCAATGGGTTACACTAAACATGATTCAGCCTTTTCTTTATGACCAATTGCCACTGTTTTTGGATATCACATATAATACTGTACTGATGTCTTTCAGGGCAAATAAGGTGTAGGTGTTTTGCCCCTGCACAAAACGGCCCTAGGCTGCATCACAGTAGGTTGATCTTACCAGCCATTGACTTCATTGTTGCCAGCTCTCACTTTATCTATGTCTAGCAGATCTCTCTCACCTACCATATTAGTTCTGCCTCTCATTATAATCTAGGGAGATCTGAAGGTTGTCTGGGTAGACTGGTTAACCAAAGGTTATTAAGTTAGCAAACACTAATCAGTTGTCTCTGGTCATACTTCTTTTATATTCTTCAGT
The DNA here is from genome assembly GCA_028658325.1 of Potorous gilbertii. Classification (NCBI taxonomy): domain Eukaryota; kingdom Metazoa; phylum Chordata; class Mammalia; order Diprotodontia; family Potoroidae; genus Potorous; species Potorous gilbertii. The sequence goes on from JAQQSK010008567.1 coordinate 625, forward strand.
GTATAGACTTTGTGGTAGTTATTTTTCCTTTGATTCAGAAGATGACAGGACCCACCCCCCCATTTTTTCCTTCTTAATTTGAAGTGGTGCTTCACATGGTTGTAGGTTTCCAAAGCCTGACTACCAGTTGGGCAGTATTGTCTAATACATCAATGGTTGATGTTTGTAATGATGACCTTAAGGGACTATAAATTCCTAAAGATTTTTTGAATCATCCTAGATTAAATTCTGTTGGAGATTATTTTAAAGTATTTAATTATACCATCAGGATAATTTCTTAGTGGTGATTTACATATTCTATACATGGTGGTTATTTCAGTAGTAGCAAATCTCTGATCTTACTTAATGGGTTCTCCCTCCAGGGGTATAGGTGGCAGCCCATCCATTGCTTTTCATCCATGGTGACTCTTAGCTAAGTTCTCTTATAACTCCTCCATATGCTACAATCTTGGTCTATGTCTCCAGACATTATTTGTGCACCGATACGGCTCACAGGATGTCTTCTTGTAATCCCTCAAAACTACTCCAGAAACCCATCCTCTTTTCAGCTTATCCATTTCATTGATGAAACTTTATAACTTTGATTTTCCCATACAGTTTATCTTGGGTAATAAGTTGTACGGTCTTTCCAACTACCATATGTCTCTATTGCCCTGTGAGTGAACCGCAATTTGGTTTTCTTGGAGATTGTGGGTTTTTTTAATGTTTCAAAGCCATATACAATAACTGAAAGAATATTAGTGTTAAACAGTCTCAGGCAAAAATTTGGGGTTATTGAAAATGCTACATAATTTCATAAATCCTATTTAGCCTAATTTCTCTATTCAATTCTGATCCCAGTTCATTGTCCATCTGCAATGTTTTCCTAAGACACATGTACTGAAGGATCAGTTCTAAGGATTGTCTATATAACTGCATATCATATTCTGCACAATAGGCACTCATCCACTCAAATTTCCCATGCAAGTTAGCAGGTTAAACTCTTTTGCATGATTGTAGATTACATTTGGAAAGCTCAGAAATATGCTAGAGCTTGATGAAATCAGCACAAGTTCATTCAGCATGAGTATCCCTTAGAGGGGATCTCTTCCCATGTGCATATCCTTCATGATAGTGCCAAACAGCTATAGTGACCATAGATCTTCCTACTTGATGATTCATTTCATATTAATGGTCAGAAAGACTGTGGAACAAAGTTATCTTTGTAATTAGAACTTCTAAGGAATCCTTTATATTCTTGATATATATGTAGGCGAGGCCATGTTGAAGGACAGTCACTGAGTCAGAGTTCTGGACTACTAAATAAATTTTTTAATAGTCAACAAGCAATATATACGGGATTTTGAATTCACTTTCAATCAGTTGCGACTATGAACATACATAGAATATATAGAATAATAGATATATGGGATATAGAATATCGTTTGTAAAAATCTTTTTGTTCCTGTCCTACATTTTCATTAAATATGCCCTTAAAATGTATATAGAGCGTCCTAAAAGATTGCATAGAGATGAGAAAGTAGGTTTATTTATTGATTGTTACTGATGTTGTTTTATACACTAATATTCAATTATTTAGTAAGTTTTTCTCTTTCTCATCCCCAGAGAACTGACCTATCAATGCCCTCACAATTGTGTCTTCCATAGCATGGATTCCCTCTGTGTCTATTAATTCAATTCAGCTGCTCTTCCAGTTTGTTTTCATTAATGTCATTTCTATGTCTTCATATGGCACACACAGAAGGCAACAACATTGGACTCCAAATATGTTGGCTCCACTTTTATTGATGGGTAGATTAGCTTGATTACCATGATGGAAAGGACAATGGGTTTGTAGTCAGGGGAGCTGGCTTTGAGTCCTTGCTCTTTCTATGTGGTTTTGGGGGAGTCACAACTTCTCTGGGTCTTCATTTACGCATCAGTAAAATGGGAAGTTTGAACTACATCCCATTACGGTTCATGCTAACGCTATGATCTTAAATTTCTTTTAAAGATAGCTTCACTGTCAAAGTGTCTTACTGCTGCATCTACAATCTCTATAAAATTTCTGACTTTCTTTCAATCTCCTTGTTCTCCTCTTAGTGTAGCATATGTCTGTTAGGTTTACCTCCTCATTCTATATTTGCTAACTGATGAATGAGTCACTTCTAAAATAGTATATTGTGCTCAACTCTTTCCTTGTGTTTCTTCTTTCTTTAGCTCAAGTCTTTCCAATGATTTCCAGCATATACTTCATTTTAACTAGAGCTTAACTTCAAGAAATTTTATTGTTCTCTTTAATATCTCACTATAACAGTTTATACATATTTGTATCAGTAAAACCCCATGTTAATAAATACCAAATTAACTCCATGTTCCATTAGTGAAACCTCTCCATTGTCTTAGTGAATGGCTCCCAGAAAGGCCTGATCTTTTGTGGATCTGGTTTCAACAAATTCTATTAAGTGGGAAATTCTCTAAAGCACAGATATTCATCACTCTTTGTCCACAGAGTGGTCAGTCTTTTTTTTTTAAAGAACATTGTTGTTTTGATCCAGAATTTCTGTTTTATGCCTCATTTCCTCTTACTTCCCTTCATAACGTACTCTGTTCCTGCCAAACTAGACCACCAACTCTTCCCTGACCTCACTTTCCTTCTCTTTCCTCCAGCCATCCCCTATTCTTGGAATACACTGCCTGCACATTTCTGCCTATTGGAATCTGCTAAGGCACAGCTCAGACTCTTCATGTTTGCCCCTTGATTTTCTTCAAGACTCCCTTCAAACCTTGTCTTCTCTAGGCTGTCTTATATTGTCATTGCCACCATGCTTCTCCCCATGAGCCACCTGTTAATGTCTTCTCTTTGGGATCATCTCCTATTGTCTCTCTCTATCTTGCATGTACATGGTTTTTGCCATGTCTTCTGCCCCTTTAGAATGTGAGCCCCTTCAGCTCAAGTACTGTTTTTTGCTCTTCTTTGTATCTCCAGCACTTAACACAGTCACGTTGTAAGTCATTAATAAATGTGCTTGTCTTTCCTACAACCTTCCATTTCCCTCGCTAAATAAAAGATTTTTTCTCCAAACATATTTTGGAAACAGTGGTTTTCTGGTCTCATAAGTGACCACATCAAACTAACTATGTGTTTATTGAGCTGAATTACAAATATTAAGGTCCAGTATATAAAAAAACCAAATAACTTAGAGTTTGGGAGCCTCTCTATAATCTTCTTCAACCTGCTTTGTATACTCTCAAAGTCAATAATCAGTACATTGGTTCCTCTTAAATTTTTTTTAAAGTTTTCATTTCTGTCAAGAAACCAAAAAGCAGAGGAACAGTTCAAGTAGATCTAGGGTAAGTCTACCATTTCTCTTTCTATTTTGTGTGCAAAATGGCTAAGAAGTTCTAACAGATGGGAATCAGGTCATCCAGGTTATACTTCTTGCTGAAAGTAAGCATATTCACTGCAAGCTTTCCCAATGACAATTTTCCTTAACAGATACCATTTGGAGAGCAGCCCATTTTGGTATTGGTCCTTGTTGTGTGGGTTTCCATGGCAAAGAATTAATCACCTGGTGGTCAACTCAACTATCCACAACAGACCCATTCTATTGCTGGGACTATAAGGAAAACCCTTGTGGCATTGTGGGTCTTGCCAGAGCTTAAATTCCCAATTCTCTTAGGAACCCAGCTGTTATCGTTCAGTCATGTTTGGCTCTTCGTGACCCCATAACCCACAGCACAACAATGCTGTGCCTGGGGGTTTTCTTGGCAAAGATATAGGAGTGACATCAAGAATCCAGGGTCAATGCCATAACATCACTGTAGCACCAACAACGGAATTCTACATTTTACTGGTCAGTTATGATTATGAAGGAGAAGTGAAACATTCATTTAACTATCCTCTCCATCACACTGATAACAAGATAATTTTGTATTTTGCGAACCAAGAACTGGAATAAGATCCTAATCAACAAAACCTTTCAGATGCATGTGATGTTATGCAAAGTGAGTTAAGATAACACTCTTTTCTGAGCTTGTGCTCTCAGCTGGATTACACTGACATAAACCATAGACAGTAAAAAGACAGTAATTAAACAATACATGAGAGCATTTAGGTTGCATGAAGAAAAGGGTGGAGAGAAATATCTCAGACATGCTTGTTTAGACAAGATACTGCTAAGGTGAACAGCTGTACCATATATTACCAGCGTTATTCCTATTTAAGACTAAACCACCTACTATAGTTACAATTCAGAATAGCTTTCTTCTCTTTCTGACTGCAGATCTGTCTGTGAGTCAGTAATCTTTTTTAAGGATAAGGAAAGAGTGCTTATAAAAATCACAGACAACTTTCAAATACCACTGTGAGTGAATGATTTTTTTTTTCTGAAAAAAATGAAAGAATAGACTCAAAGAGCATGTGTTGAGCAACATTATTCCTTGTCAAACTTTTTCAAGTCACCATTGAAGTACAAAGTGAAATGTAAATTAGCATCCATGTTAATTGAAAGAATGTTACTGAGAAAGAGGCTCTCAGGTTATAAAAAGTCAGGGACAGGGTCTGGGATTTCACTGGCATCGGATGAGGGAATTCCTTCTACCAGTATCCACCTTCTTAGCAATTTATAGTCTTAATCCCAGCAGGCTTTAAGCAACTAAGAGACTTTCCCAGTCAGTCCGTGTCAGTGTAGGGTCTGAATCTAGGTTCTTCTGGCTCTGAGACTTGCTCTCTATCCACTATACTGAATAGTTTCTTCAAGTGAGAAATGGTTTCTGAAATGTCTATTGCATGTTTTAAAAGGCGAAGGTCACAATATTTCTTGCTTGGGTGCTCCAGTGCATTACAGTCTCACTATTGTGTCTAATAGCATATTGCAACATGCCCTTTGGATTTGCCCAATTAATTAAATTGTGTATGATGGAAGAACAAAGTTGGAAGAAGAGGAAGAGTTTTCAAAGAGTAAGCACGAAAGCACTTAGTGGCAATAGGGGACAGACTCTTGATCAATTAGTAAATTTAAACTTAAGGTGACATTTTGGGGTCGTGGGCTGGAATGAGTGAACTGCTGTCCCTCTCTCAAGGCCACAGAGGACACTTTTTTTTTTCTGGATAATGACTATTGTGGCTTTAGTGATGTAGGCCAGCAGTGTTAACTACGTGGCCTATGGACAGCATATGCCCCATGACACTCCTTAGCGCTGCCTGAACCAGATGAAAATGTAATGGGCAAAAATTTAACAAAATAAATAAAAATACAAAAAAGAGAGATAATGTTACTGTTTGATTTTCTAAATCAATATGCAGCCCAAAGGGATCTTTAGGTATGGTTTAGTGGTTCCCAGTTCTATTTGAGTTTGACACCACTGATGTACACAATGCCTCCCAAAGCATGAAGCATTTTCCCATACCAAACCACCTCATTCAGTATTTATGACATACATGTTTGAGAATAGAAAGTGATGGCTCAATCAAGACAAGACTCTTTATTCAGAGCAACCAATAAAGAGTTGTTTTAAGATCCTTGAGTATCATCCAAAGGGAGAAATTACCCTAGAGTAGGGGTTCTTAAGTATTTTCTGTCATGAACACCCTCTGGCAATCTGGTGAAACCTACAGACCCCTTCCTTGTCTGGATGATGTTTTTAAATACATAAAAAATACATAAGATTTTAATGGGAACTTAATCATATTGAAACACAGGACTCAAAATATTAAAACCAAAAAGAAATCCTGCCATGTAGGGAAGAGTAATCAGAACAAGTGACAACGGGATTGGCATTAACTGCCAGGGAACCTGAGACTGATCCAGTGAGGTAAGCACTCCAACTCCATTGCTATCTGCTTTTTTCTCCTACTCAGTCCCTTCTTTCCCTGCAACCATTTACTCTTTGTTTTCTGGACTCATTCCCTGCCACTCAGACATTTTCTGATTTCCCCCAGTTAAGAACATGGTCCCAGCTCCTCAACTGGAAGGTAGAGCTCGTCAGGTTCAGGAACCAAGGAAGTTTAGATTTGGAGCTACAGCAAGCAAATTGGCCATGAGATCTTTTTCAGGCAATTAGTCACAATGATTCTTTTCCCTCGATAACATACTCAGCTACTATGGAACACACTAGCACCCACCATTCCATCATTAGGATACCACTGCTCACAACTCTATTGAGAGTCTAGAAATTTATTGTCTATGAGACGCCAAATTGTTTGTGGAAGCCGAGAAAGAGAACGAGGATTTGAATATCAGTGTCTTAATACCCAAATTGTTTTTATCCTTTCATAAACCTTCAATTCCAAGTGTATTTTTTTAAAAAGAGGGGCATTTTTCCCAGCAGGAGTTTTTAACCTTAAGAATTTTTCAAAATCTTTTGATCACTGTATTTCAATAGAATTGGGCTCCTTTGTATTTCTATGTATTTTATGCATTTAAAGTCATAATCCTGAGAACTCTATAGGCTTCACTAAACCACCAAAAGGGTCCATGAAGGAAAAATGGCTCAGAGGTCTTGTATGTCATCCAAGACAGGGACACCAAAAGGTTGGCATTATCAGGGATTTTTTTAAATTAACCAATTTTTTAAGGGAGAAAAATACTAAATTTAAATAGGGTACGATGAAAGAGAAATGCTTCTGAACATTTAGCATAAAACCTTTCCCTTCCTAGGTCTTATTTGTCCCTATAAATCTTGGGAAGGTATATTGTACTCACTAACTGGAGTCAATGCCATAATCAGGAGATGGCATTTAAAAAATTCCTGATGACAATGCCAACATTTTGCTGTCCCTGTCTTGGATGACATTTAATCTACACTTTGGACTTTGTGTGTGTGTGTGTGTTTGTGTGTGTGTGTGCATGTGTGTGTGTGATTAAGAATCTTCCGGGTTATGGAAGACAAATGTCTGCTGCTCTCTTTCCAGACCAACTGGACGATTACTAAGGTTACACAAATTGCTTCTACAACAGCAGCATGTCGTTGATTGGCTTGGAGGGGGATTGACTAAATAGCATCAGCACTTCCTGCCAACTCCTCTGCAGGGCCTGCACTTTAATCTGAAATGCAACTTAAACAAACCTTAAAAGTGGTTCTCGTTTAGTCTATGCATTAACATACCTAAACACTGTCTGATGCAAGATGAAAAGTATCATTTTTATACAATCACATCTTTAATAACTTCATTCGAGCATACACTATTATACACATTCTTATCATACATTAGCCACACTCATAGCTAGTAAAACTGAAATGTCTTGCTTCTCTTTAGACGAAAAGTCCAAAATACTGAGTCAATTTCTCTTAAAATTTATAAAAGAGGAAAAGGAGAAATGAAGCTGTGCATAGAGAAAGGAACTAGACATCTTAACCTTTCTACAGAATCTGGTGAATTAGTTTTAGGTTTGTTTATAATATATAATGGGAAATTAGTTGGCATATTGTTTCTCTGGAAGAGACTGCTGTCACAATTCTGGTAGTATGTATGTTGGAGCAAAGTCAAGGCAGCTATTCAATCCAAAATCAGACTTAAATTCCTGTCTTTGAAATACATTAAGTGCACTACACTACCCTACACACACACACACAATTATTCCTCAAAATATTTTTTTTACACTCTCTTTAGTGAGCCTATGATTCTCTCCAAAGGGAAAGATCTCAACCCATCAACTCAATCCACCCTTCTTGTCCTGTGTGATTTTTGCCCCATATTATTGGACAGGTCCTCCAAAGAAGCTCTATCCAGTGTGCTAGAAACCTTTCTCTAATTCTGAGGCTCTTACTGTGTGGGGCAGGGGTGTGTGAAGCCTATAGATCCCTTCTCAGAATAATGTTTTTAAATACATCCAATCAAATACACAGGATTACAAATGATATTGAAAGACAAGTTTTTCTCTCTATAAAATAGATAGACAAATGTGTACTACATATGCACATATTCATCCATATATACATATATCAAACACACACACACACACATGCACCAAATTCACGGACCACAGCTAAAGTACCCTCATTCTAGGTCTCTTTCATATTTCCTGGGTATCAGTGAAGGGAACTCAGTCAGTGCATCTGTTCCTCCTCACTCTCACTTATATAACTCATACACATGACAAACCTACCTCCTTTCCTGCTTATGTGTTTTCCTCACCAATATCTCTTTGCTCTATTTCTGTGTTTAATTCAATTCAATTCAAGCAAAGATAAAATTGTTCAAACTGTAATACAGTCCGGTGATTTTCCCTGTGTTCTCTCTCCTTGAAACTGAAACTTTTCCCGCTTCAGAATCAAGCTGTTCAGCCCTCTCTCCAGCTATGTCCCTACTTTTTAATTAGCCAAGCAATGGAGTGCATTTCTTCTGAAGCTACCAGATAGAGCCGGGCTCGTTCCAAGTAACGTGGACAGAAGGAATTTAAACATGGATTGTGATTCATCAGCCTATTACTCTTTAGACAAATGCACATGCTACAATGCCAAAGTTTCCAAATTCACCTCTAAAGAAATCTTCAGGAAACATTGCAGTGCTCTACATCTGCATTCAATGAGAAAATTTACAAAGGGTCCTCATGATATGAGCATTCTTTATTGCAGTCCAGACAGATGATTTTATTAGTGTAAGCAATTGTTGGTGAGAAACCTACCTTTGCTGATGATTGTTTAGCATTTTTTTTTCTGTAACTTAAGAGTTAAATGTCTTAGTGAGTTGCATGGGATATTTGAAAGGGAGAATGACTTATCCCAAGTCACATTAGCCAGAGTGTCAGAGACAAGAGTGATATGTGCAGAGGCCATGTGATGTAGTGAGGAAGACCTAGATACAGAACAGGAAACTCTTCACTAATAAAGTGATGACTTATAAAATTAGTATCCATCCAAACATCCATTTCCCTAGCCATCATATCCATTTCTTTGTAGGTGAAGAGTCATTTACTAATTGTTGGTAGGTACTTCAAAAGCCAGAAATCTGAATATAAAAAAAAAGGCCCTTAGAAAAACTGATGAAGTCCTTGAATATTTTTACATTAGTGCCTCTCTCTGTGATCATACTGTGAAAATCAAACTGAAGGATGTAATTTTGTACTGTCATAAAATTTTGTCATAAAAATGACTCCCCCCCCACAAAATAGCTCTTGAGATCCTCCAATTGAAAAATTAGCACAGTCATCAGGAAGACTCATCTTTGTGAGTTCTAATCCAGTCAGATCTCAGACACCAGGTGTATGTGATCCTGGAAGTGTCACTTAACTCTGTTTGCCTCAATTTTCCCATCTGGAAAATGAGCTGGGAAAGCAAATGGCAAACCACTACAATATCTTTGCCAAGAAGACCCCAAATAGGGTCACAAAGAATTGGACATGACTGAAACTGCTGACAACCATAACACATTTTGTTAAATGTAAGATCAAAACAACTTATTTTTCATAAATGTTGGTGTCATTTTCCATGATTAAATCTCAGTGAGACTCTTCCCTCCTTCCACTTTTTACTATGAAATGTAGATTACTATTTTAAAGCAGATTCACTTTAAGTGGTCTTTTTCTGGGACTAATTACCTTTGGATAATGAAGACCTTCTGGACTTGGATTTTACATTTTCTTTGGTATTTCTCAATCATCCCCTCCACTAAAGTCTTCCTCTTTTGTGGTGTGGAGGTGATTCTGGATTTTTGAAGACTATATAAGAAAGACCTTCCTAATCAACAAGTCTTGCCAAGCTGGAAATGCTTGAGGAGCAGGCCCAGTGAAAAACTTCAGTCCTGTTGTCCAAGGGCACTCGCATAATCTCACCACCAGAAAGTTGAATACCAGGTGATTAATTATTTTGGCCACAGAAACTAACAAAAACAGTCCATTAGGGTATATGTGGGATTGAAGCCTCTGTCACTGGAAGGAGTACACATGGATCTTTTGATGTAGTTTTTCAGCTATTACCCAAAGAAGTCACAACAAGAATTTACTGAGTCAACACATTTTAATCGTCTATGTACATACTGAATTCACTCATATTGGAGTCTTTCTACCGTGGTGTTTAAAATGTAAATTGCAGAACCACCAAGCTAGAGATAGCCTCTCTGGTTCTGTACGTTAGGATGCTACTGAATAAAGGACTGATTGATAGTATTTCTTCGGTGGATAGGAGTGAACTAAGCAAACGAGGAAGCCAAGTGTGGCTGAATGCTTCTAATTCCTCCCAGAGATTTAGGATTAGAAACTAAAAGGTTAAAAAATGGTCTTCACCTGCAATCAATAGGAGAGCAACCTTGCAACATTTCTTCCCTCTCTCTTACTACGCTGCCATATTTAATCTACTGATTCTACCTCCACCACATTTCCCACATTCCACATTCCTTATCTCCCCTCACATGGTCATCACCCAAATCAAGGTCTAATCGTCTCTGAGTCCATCCTCCATACAGCTGCCAAACTGACAATTCTAAAGCACAATCCTAAAGTCATATTCTGACTATTCCCTATTAAAGAAGGTTCACCAGTTTCCTATGACCTACAGTACAAACTCTTCTATTTAGTACCTGAAATTTTTCACAATCCAGCTCCCATCTACATTTTCAGGCTTATTTTGCATTACTTTCCCTGTTGTATTCCATTCTTATACAAACTATTCTGCTGTTTCCCTATACATCATTCCATCTCCAGACTCCAAGCCTTCGTGTGGGTTATGTCTCACCCCTGGCATGCTTTCTCTTCTCATCTTCACCCCCAAGAATCCCTAGCTTCCTTTAAGGAGCAAAGCACCAACCTCTTCCAGATCCTTCTAGTCATTAGTGCTGCACTTGCCATCAACATGACTGTGAATTTAAATGCTTTGTTTTTACATATCTCTGTACATGTTATTTTTTCCCAATAGAAAATAAACTTCTTGACAATAGTGACTGTTTCTTTTTTATCTATCTCTAGTGCCTAGCACAGTGCCAGATGGATATTACGTCCTTAAAAAATGATTTTTGCATTTAATTGAACTGGAGAAAATGGTCAAGTTTTTAGTAACTTTGATGTCCTACACACTATTTAAAAAAAAATTATATAATTGACAACTCATGTTATTAGGGTCATTTGAGGCTTTAGAACCTCTGGAATTCACTTTTAAGGACCCTTATTTAGTGAAAACAAAATATTGGCCCTCAAGTATTTTTGGTAAGAGCAAAGATCTTTATGAATGACTTCCTTGTGGGTGGTAGATGGGAATGAGAGAGGAAAGAAGGGGGGTAAAGAGAAAGGAAAAGAGGGAAAGATGCAGTGCAGAATGACAGGGGATTTCATATTCCACTTCTCAAATTAAATATTAGAAATGAATGCTGGCTAATTGATTTATGAAGCATTTTTAAAAACCTCAATCATAGACACTGAGCCTAACAAAAACAAGTCTCAATTGAATGTGTGGGTTTCCTCTTAATTTTTCAATTATTTCCGACAATTTTCCCATAGTAGGAGAGGAAAATCAATTCATGTTATTTAAGAAGAAAATAAAAAGATTCCTTCTCAACCAGAAAGCTACCCCACCCCCAGTCTAATAATCGTTTTTTTTTTTTTTACGGAAAAAAACCACCCTGATTATTTGTTAGGTTTAATCATTTTAAAATAAATTGCTTGATTTTAGAGCTAGGTAATGAAGGTTTTTCCACATTTAAAAAATGTAAATATGTGTTCAAAAAGGTACTTGTGCATATAACCAAATTAAGACAGGGATTATCTAGCACTGTGTGTGGGGTCTGGCTATAATCTATACAGTACATGGAGAGGGAGCTGGCACTCTTGACTGTACTGCACACATCTCCGTAATAACAGGGTATGAGGCATACAATTTCAAGGAACACCCACAATGAAAATTATTCTTTCCAAACAGAGAATTGTTTTGGAATAAGTTAGGTTAATTGGCACCATGGGATTCCTCTCAAGGAAACACAGAACACTGAAAACCTACCCCATGTGCAATAAGACGATAAACTATCATCTTCTCTCCCTTCTCGGCTCGCCAGGACCACGAACAACAGACAGCCCGCTGCCTTGCTTCAGATAATAGGAGCAGACAGCTCTCTGCCTACTTGGTGCACCCTAGAAAACTTGCATTTGAAGGGGCTAAGTTCAACTTTGGTTCCCAAGGTCAGTCTTTAACATTAAGGAAAATTTCCCTTTGGGACATCAGGGTATATTTTTTCTTTTGGAGACAAATAAAGGGGAGTTGATAAGCAAGTCAAATCGAGAAGCTTCTGTGGCTCCCTATTGCCTTTGGGAATATATATATATAAAACCAACTCTGGAATCAGGAGGACCTGTGTTCAAATCTGGCCTCAGACACTTAGTAGCTGTAGGTTCCCTGGCAAGTCACTTAACCCTGAGTGCCTCAGGAAAAAAAAAAGAAACAAAAGGAAAAAAAGTAATGACAAATTGTTCTGTTTGGATTTTGAAGTCCTTCCTGATTTGGCTCCTGCCAGTGTTCCAGGCTGGTTACTCTCTCATGAGTTCTATGTTCCAGTCAAACTGGCTTATTTGGTGTTCCTTTCATGCAGTATTCCACATCCTGCTGCGGAAGACCCAGACCTGGAATGCTCATTCTCAGGTCTACCTCTTGAAGACTCCTGGATCTCTTTAAGGCTCAACTCCATGGCCACCTCCTGCAAAAAGCTTTTTTCTTCTTAATTCCTTTGGTTGTTAGTTCTCTCCCCAAATTACTTTTCCATTTATTTTGAATTTGCTTCTCCGTGTACATGTTCCTTCCCTTTCTCTCCAGGAGAATGTAAACTTCTTGAGCTTTTTGTTTTCTATCTCCAGTTTGCATCATATGTACCCACTGGTACACAGTGTCTACTGAAAAATTAGCACAGTTATCAGGAAGACTCATCTTC
>JAQQSK010008568.1:0-13453 GCA_028658325.1 Potorous gilbertii
GATGGAGGAAAACATAGTTAGTCTTACACAACACGACTATTATGGAAGTCATTTACAAAACTACACAGATATGGCCTATATTGAATTGTCTGCATTCCCAAAGGGAATGGGTGGGGAGGGAGGGATGGGGAGAAGTAGGAACTCAAAGTTTTAGGGACAGCTGTGAGTATTGTTCTTGCTACTAGGAAATAAGAAATACAGGTAATGGGGAATAGAAAGTCATCTGGCCCTACAAGACAAAAGAGAAGATGGGGACAAGGGAAGGGAGGGATGATAGAAGAGAGGGCAGATTGGTGATAGGGGAATTGAGAATGTTTGGTGTATTGGGGTGGGGGGGAGGGGACAAATAGGGAGAAAATTTGGAACCCAAAACTTTGTGAAAATGAATGTAAAAAAGTTAAATAAATAAATTTTTTAAAAAAATAACTGGCCAATAAAAAGGGAATCAGAGAAAAAGTTAGAGGTCTTGAGTGACCTATTTTATTAAATAGTTGAAGGTTTTTTAACTACAACTCAATAGACATTAAGTGCCAACTGTATAAAAATCATTCTTCTCCTTAAAAAGAAAAAGAGTTTAGAAGAATATACTGAAAATGCACTATAGAGGCACAACTTGGTTTCATTTACCTTATTAATTGTAGCATTTAATGAAACAAAATACATGAAACGTATTCAAATGAGAAATATATCTAAAACCACTGAGGCCTGATTAAAATTGCATATCCGATCTTCTTCCATAGGTCCTAGATTATAATAATTCTTCCTGTTTGTGCTTTCTGTTATAGATTTGGCATACATACATACATACATACACACATACACATATACACACATATACATATATGCACACATATATGCTATATGTGTATAAACACATAATACTGTCAGGCTCACTGAGACCACCTAATATTCATTTTCATATATAAGTCCTAAAGGGGATTAAATTATCTAATTAAGCTGTTAATTAAGAAGATTCCTGCTGGGTAAGCCATAGGCTACCAATGGCATTTTTTAATCTGTTTTGCACTAACAGACGTGATTTTCTAAATCAAGGGAGTTCAGAGTTATTGCCCCTTCTGCTTAGTGGGATGACAATGAATCTGAAAGACATACAGATGACTGTAAGCCAATTTGATCCTTCATTTTCAAGCATATTTTTCCCAATTAATTATACAACTATACTATGAAATCTACTCAGTACCTTGGCAGTGATAAAGTTGATGATGTAGCCACCAAGACCCTTAGTTATTCCTGTATCCTTTCTCCACTTCTCCCCAACCTTGCTTTCTTCTCTCCCAAAGTGGTAAGAAAGGAAAGGAAATACAGAGCCGTTCCCAAATTCAATATTTATTAAGTGCCTATCATATGCCTAACACTCTGCTAGGCAGCAAGACAAAAATGAAATAGTGCCTACCCTCAAGGAGCTTACATTCTTGGCAGCAACTGGCATGGAGGCAGCAAAGTGGCTGCATACATAAAGACAGACTTCTGGACTTGGAATAAGGAAGTTCAAATCTTCCCTTCAATACTTATTTGCTATGTTATCCTAGGTAGGTCATTTAAGTTCTCATTCTTAGATTTTCTTTTCATCTGAAATAATAGCATCTATAAATATGATAATATACACCAAGTGCTCTTCAAACATTAAAGTACTATTTAAATGTTGCTCCTTCATCTCTGTCCTCATCCCTACCTCCCAGCCCCATCCCAGAAAAAGACTCCAAAAATTCAGCAGCTCCCAACACCAGGGCCAAGCCACAGTCATGCCCAGGTACCCTTTGGCATTTACACAGTGCATCAGAATAATTCCTTAGTTTGCAGCTGAAAGTGGTGCTTGGAGTTTCTTACACAAGATAAGATGCTCAGAAACTTGCCACCTAAATACCACAATTTGCTACCTCCTGAGCCAAATACAATGTGGCTCTGAGAAATGAACAGTACAAGCAGAAGGAGAAAATCTACTTTAGTAGAACTCCTTCATTAAAATGATGTCACCTAGGATCATAGAGACCTCAAAGGCCATATATCCCAACCTCTATGTGTGTCTATGAGTGTATATGTTCACAATGCATGTAACAGGAAAAGTCACCCATTTGATAGATGACACTACATATCCTTTGGCCATGTGCAGCACATGATTAGATCCACAATATTACATAGGTTTAGATACATTTTATGATAGGGATCAACTATCTAAGGAAGTATGCTGAGACACAGATAAACTTGGGATTCAGAGACATTCAAGCAAAAAGGATGAAAGACTATAAGTGGAGACCTAAGAAAAGCAGTATTGGTCAAATCACAGCAGAGATATGCTGTACGGGATAACTTATAAAAGATTAGGGATACTGTATAGGCTTAACAAAGCCAAAGTCAAGCTTTCTTTGCTCCAGTTTGCTGCCAGATTAACCTTCACAATCCATAGTTCTGATCATGTTACTTCTCTGCTCAGAACCCTTCAAGGTTTCTCATTTCCTAAAAGTTAAACCCAAACTTTTTGACATTGAAGGGCCTTCACAAACTGGCTCTAAATGGCTTTTCCATCTTCATCTTGTGCTATTCTCCCTTACATGTTTTATGATGCAGTCAAACTGGACTATTCCCCATATTCCAACTATTTTACATATTTTTCTATTTCTATGACTTTACTGTTGCCATTTCCTATAACTGGAATGTTCTCCCTTAAAATCCCCAGCTCTCAAAATTCCACCTTCTCTGAGGAAATTCTAACTCAGGAGTGGGGAACCTGTGTCCTCAAGGCCACATGTGGCTCTCTAGGTGCTCAAGTATGGCCCTTTGACTGAATCCAACCCTGGATTTGTTCTGTGATGTCTGGATTCAGTCAAAGGGTTGCACTTGAGGAACTAGCAGGTCACATGTGGCCTTGCAGCTGCAGGTTTCTCACCCAGATCCTGACCCTACCATGAGAGCCCAGTGCAACCATTGACTTCTCTATGACACCTTCTCTAACCTCTTACCTTATCACCCATCTGATATGCTTTCTTCTCCTTTGTAGTCCTTTTATATTATAATTATCTGTAGATATAACTTATCTCTGTCATTTTTGGTTAGGGATTGCATCATTTTCATTTGTGGCTTCTCCACCGTTGAGCACAATAACTAACTCATCATAGAAAATACATGTGTGTGGCATAACCCAATCATTTCTGCAAAGCTAGATTAAGACAGATTATATCTTCCTGAAAATATCTATAATCGAATAGAAGTTCCTTGAAGGCAGGACCTGTTTTCTTTTTGTCTTGTATACCTAAAATCTAGCACTGAAACTGGCATAGATCAGGCTTTCAAAATAGGTTCAATTTAATTAAATCTACTCCAAAGCTACATATAGTAGCTGCTTCCCAGTCTTACCAATGAGATCATCAACTCTGTCTCTTTACCCATCTCTCCTTCCTTACCTAGGAAAGGTATGTTCATTCCCATTTTCAGAGCTAGTGCTCGGGATTCTCTTTTTCCTTGAAATAAGATGGATGTCCAATTGGTTTCACCAGGTATAAGGAAAGAACGCAAGAAACAGAACAAATTTTTATTGTCATTAAAATCACGGTCCACATTGTTAGGGGGAGGGAGAGCAATACAACCAAGCGAATCTTTAGACAAAGAGTCAAACGATAAAATGCATAACCAGAAAAAGGCCTTTTTTCAACCCAGGGGTGCACTGCCTCTGGAGTCAAGGATGAGTTCTGATGAGATAAGCCAACAATATCCCTCAGTCATTTAATATGCAACTGAGTGTTTATGTAAAAGATATCAGCTAAGAAATGTATTGTGATATGTGTCCATGAGAGTGGTGACTGTAGAAAAGCATTTAAAAATGGCACTGTCTAGGAGAAAGAACTCTAGATATCAGGGGTCAGGAAGGTGCCCAGGGTTCTGAGAATCTGCACCTGGTTTGCTCTCTGATGCCTGACAAACCATCCAACCTTTCTATTCCTCAAGCATTTGCATCTCCAGTTTATTCGACCAATCCCTTCTCCTGGCTGTCATCCTGGGGTGTTGTGAGGCAAAGTGACATATTTACGAGATGGACTCTAAGCTCTTCCTGAGGAAGGCACTAAATAAACTCCTCAGTACTTTATGAAAGCCAGGGTTGTATTAGTCACATCAAAGCCTATCTCCTAAAAGGAAAAAGGGAAATTTCAATACAATACCAGACACCCAATGGAAGCTGTAGGGACTTGTAAGGCTGCTGGAATCTGTCCCTCAACAAACTCACACCCTACCATTCCCAAAGAATTCTCTGACCTTGGGAAACAAATTGTTCAATGTACCTTCGGTTCCTCACTTATAAAATAGGGATAATATATAAATTGCTTCACAGGGACATGTTAGAAAGGCACTTTATAGATCTTAAAACTCTATGGAAAATATGAGTTATTGTTAAACCTAGTCAGCATTTCTTGGGAATAGTACTCAGCATAAGAATTGATGAGATTTGTCCTAGCAGCTCTACACAAAGATAAATTATCATTAAATAGCATTTATTTCCTAAAAGGCAGCAAAGTGAAATGGAGAGGGCATTGCTCTTGTGGTCAAAAAGACCCAGATTCAAATCTTAGATATTTACTAGTTATGTGACCTTGGACAAGTCATTTGATCTCTCAGGGCCTTAATTTCCTCATCCATAAAATAAGAAGGCTGGATTTGGATTCAGTGGCCTCCATGGCCTTTTCAGCTCTAAATCTATCATGCTATGGTGATCAGCACCACAGATGTCATCTCACAGTTCTACACATAGCATTTTACCATATTCAAGGCACTTTCATTTTTTTGGCAGTGAGGGAGAGAAACTTTAATGGTTCAGCCCACTTGATGTACTAGTTCCCAAATCCCATTCTCTCATTAAAGCTGTATTCCTGAAGCAAACTCTACCCCTCACTCCAAATTGTATTGGGTTACACTTTCTTGTGTCTTAATTAAAGTCTGTTGTGTTCAGGACTCTTGACAAACATGAGCCATAGCACCAGAATGGTAACATTTGAATACTTGAGTAAATGTATATGTAGTAGAAGCAGTAACATCATGGATTGAATTCTAGGTATGGAACCATGAAAAGCAACATTCAAAAACACTGATGACTATGTGACCTTGGTCAAGTCACTTAACTTCTACATAGCTTGAGCAATTTTACAACTTCACTATCAAATCACAAGGGCTTATGTTATTCATTAATGAAGTGATGTCCCACACACTGAGTTCCCTAGAGCACAAAATCAGTCTCTATACCTGATGCAGGTCCAAGTGGCATAAGAAATGGATGGTATCATCTAAAGAACACTGGCCTTGAAATCAAAAAAGTCATGTTCAAGTCTCAGCTCTACTAACTTGCTACATGTCCTTGGGCAAGTCATGTAACTTCTCTGGTCCTCAGTTTCCTCACCTTCCTTGCCTAGTTGGCTGAAATAATAATACTAACCCTACCTCACAAGATTGTTATGAGGAAAACACTTCATATAAATTGTAAAGTGTTGTACAAACATGAGCTACTACTAAATCCTGTGTTATTGGGGACATTATTCAATTTAGGATTATATTTTATCTTAGCCAAAATAAATATCCTGCAATATGAGTATACCACAAAGCAAAAATTAATAGAAAAAAAGCAGTCACACTTTTCAAAAACTGTGTGAACCTCTGGTCTCTATTTTTCTAGGTAAGTGATCATCAGAATCTTATAACGAGATGATGAAAAGATGTGTCTTATTCTCACTGTTTTCATTCAAATACTTTTTCTGACCCGCAGGAGGGCATTCATTTAGAGTTGAATCAAAGACATTCTGGAGAAAAACAGTTCAAAGGTGTTCTCCATGCTTTCCTAAGCCAGTATTAAATGTCTTAGTTTAGTGTCGAAACAAAGAGTAATTTGAGTACATAAACTTCTAGAAGAAGACGAAGGAAATGAATTCGTCGGCATTGGTAGTTCAACCGAGTTTCATAATAAAGAATAAAATAAACTAGTGTCACACTGGAACTATGACTGATGAAATAGAAAGGTAACCTTCCTTCATCAGGACATCTATATGCAAAATCAAGTGGGACAATGCAGCAATCTTTGACCAGTTTAGTGTCAGAGATTTCCTTCTGATAGTAATTTTAACCCAGATCCAGTCACATGACTGCCCAGTTCCAAAAAATTCAAAGTACATAATAGTTGGTAGTATATATACTATGTATGTATGTGGATATACATATGTAAGTATATGGATTACTATGGATACTATGGGTTGCTATGGAAGTCTCAATCAGAGATTAATAGTGAAATGTATTCAATGTACCACCTTCAGAACTATTAACAATGCTTCAGATGAATCAAGCAAAACCATTCTCCGTGTTTATTCTCAAGATTTGATTGTTCTATTGAAGTCCTAATATTTCTTTTGTCATTTCAACCCTATTCTCCCTCATCCCACATATAGGGAATTAAAGTGGAAAATGGATACAAAGTAGAACATGACATGTGAGTTAACTACTCAAAGACAGTTAAGGTTTTATCGTTGACATGCCCAGGCTAAAGAAAGATGGTTCAGCTTAAAGGGAATCTGCATAAAGTTAAAATCCCAACTTAAATATGCTGAGATTTCAAAATCATCTGTTTTACTGTAAGTTCCTCTGCAAGGAAACCGATTTTTTTAATTCCTTCATTTCTTTCCCTATGGATTTATAAAAAAAAAACTTTAAATACATCAATGTATCCAAAACGCATAGGAATCAAACAATCATCCTTTTATGTTCAGTGTCTTTGTTTTGTAGTGAGAAAGGGAAAATGAAATGAGATTATAAATACAAAAATATAAGGCAGTTTGGTTTTCCCTGCAATTTCCCTCATGATGCTGAGCTGGAAACCAATGAAAGACTTAGTTCTTAAATGAGAATTTGGAAATATTTTCTTGACATCTTCTGTTTTCAGAAAGTAATCTTAGAATTGGAGACAAACATATCTAAAATAACTTGATGGACAGCAACCGGGCAGAACAAGGCTCTAGGAGCCAGGACTTTTCTTATTATGTAAACACAGCCTTCAGGTCATACACACAAGAAAATCATTTGGAAACCTGCTCTCCTTTAGATTTTCGTACTGCCTCCATGTCTCCGGGCTAACTTTTCCTTCTGCATTATGCTATCCATTCTTACTCAACTTATGTGCTAATTCCAAGTGTTTTCCTTTTCCTTTTTTATTTTTAACCAAGGAGCATGGCCTTCTTTATTTACTTACTATTGTTTCCAACATGGTGATTAATCTCATGAGTTGTTATTCCATTCCAAGAGTATCCAACCAGAGCTGGATTTGAAAATCAAAATCCCAAAAGTCTCTAGTACCTTGTAAGCAATTGTTTAGGAAATGCTGTGTAACAATGATCATATAGCACCAAACACTGTATTCTACAAGAGCTCGCGCCACCAAGGAGGTATCTTCATCCTGGAGACTTGCAGGTCAGGGAAACTGAATTTTTTATAGGCACATATGACTTTGCCCTCCTGCAAAGCACTAGATTAAAATGGTACTGTATCACTTAGCTTTTGCTAACAACAAATGAAGGAGAATGGGTCATGGCAAGGATCCATCATAACACTACAATCACAGCAGGGTTTGGGGGTGGTTGTGTGTTTTTTTTCTTTAAGACCTTACTCTTCTTTTTAAAAAATCATTTTAAACAGTCCTAAAGTACTGATCAGATAGTGATTATATTCACAATGCACTGAAATTATGAAGATGAAATCAAAATATAGCCCATCTCTGTAGATAAACAAGTCAGAAGCAGTGGTAAGTTAGAGTCCAGTCTTGCAGCTTTTTTTCATAAGAGAATTCTGTCAAGATGGGATGGGAAAATGGACCATTTACCAAAGCCGGCAGGACTCCGTACCTCTGTTCATTGTTGAATTGATGGGACAGTTAAAAGCTTTCTGGAATTCCTCAAAGTTACTTACTGCACCATTAACTCTGAAAAAAAAATGACAAAAACATTGATCACTTTCTTCCTAAGTATCATTATTTCCTGAACAGAGTCACTGATGAGAGTACAGGAGAAACACTGACTCTAGAGGCCAGAGGCTTCAAGTTCAAAACCTGTCTCAGACAATTACCATCTATGTGGAGCTTGAGCAAGTGATTTGATTTGCATGGACCTCAGTTTCCATATTTGTAAAAATGAGGGAGTTGGACTAGAAGGTTCTTTCTAGCTCTAGATCTATAATCTCATTGGACTACCTATTATAACTAAAGATATCAAGAGCATGGGTATCTAATCTTAGAGCTGGGAGGAATTTTAGAGATCATCTAGTCCAATTTATTCAAATTGTAAGCAAGAAAAGTAAATTCAAATTAGGTTTAATGTAACTTGGCTTTGTTATTATTGCTGTTCTGTCATTTCATTCTGACTCTTCATGCCCCCATTTGGGGGATTTTCTTGGCAAAGGTATTGGAGTAGTTTGTCATTTCCTTCTTCAGTTCATTTTGTTGATGGGTAAACTAAGGCAAACAGGGTTAGTGACTTGCCCAGGGTCACACAGCTAATAAGAGGCCAGATTTGAATTCAGGAAGAAGAATCTTCCTGACTTCAGACTGAGTACTCTATCTACTGTACCACCTACCCGCCCTTGTAACTTATCTAAGATCATATAATTAGTTAATAACAAGAGATCAGAAAACTCCAAAAGAGCAGGAGCTATGTCTTATCTAAATCTTGTCTCTCTTGCAGCATTTAGCAAAGTGCTGTCTACAGAGTAAGTCATTAATCGCATTGCTGAATGAAATCTCCTTTCTTCCACACTAGGCACATATTAAATTTAAATTACTGAATAACATGCACAATTTTAAAATAATCTGTATTTGGCATTTTTAATTTCTTAAGTTTATAACTGTTTTAATACTTCCTGTTAGTTGACTTTAGTTTGAAGATTCATTGTTCTATATATAGACACGTTGTAGTATTGTCTATTATTTTCAAGTGCATAAAAAAAGAGTAAAAAGCAAAGCGGAGTTGGTCTGAGGGAGATGCTTGTTACTGACGAAGGTTGTGTGTAGCACATGGCCTTTAAGTTGGGTTTTGCCAGTCAAAGAAGGAAATTTTAGGCATAGGAAACATTGATGGGCATATCCACAAAAACTTCTCAACAAGTTTGTGAGTTGTATAGGCTCATGATTATTTAACCAAAGACTTCTAATAAGCACTATTTAGTACTTCAAAAAATATTCATACCCACTCTTCAGTATTTTTCTTTTCCCTGATGATCTTCCTTCCCCAGTGAGCTCCAGACTTTAATTTCCAGGAAACCTCCTACTTTTCCCTTTAATTACAAGTCCCTATTAAAAGAGATATTTCTACTTCATAGCTTACACAAATACTAGGTAGACAATTGGAGATGTTGTGACACTGGTACATCTGTGATCTCATCTACCAGGCTACTCCCTCTAAAACTCATCCATACCTTTTTCCTCTATCTGATTCTTTTCAAAATCTTTCCAAAAACCCTCAAAAAGAGTCAACCAAACATGTTAGGAGCCCTAGACCTCTTAACATTGCATGGACACCAATGGAACATATCACCCCAACAGCTAGCACAGTTCCAGGAACATAGAGGCACTTGTTGATTGGTTGATTGATTAATGTGGGATATCAATTGACTTCTCTTGCTTTCTCTGG
Source organism: Potorous gilbertii (assembly GCA_028658325.1). NCBI lineage: Eukaryota > Metazoa > Chordata > Mammalia > Diprotodontia > Potoroidae > Potorous > Potorous gilbertii. The sequence continues at coordinate 9,663 of JAQQSK010008568.1, forward strand.
TTATTATAGATACTCAAATATGACCACATCAATGTGGGCATTGCCTCCAATGACGCAGATTACAATTTATACCTGCCTGCCCATCCTGAGTGAATTTTATAAGTTTGCCATAGGATAATCCATCCAGTTTCCTGAAGAGCATGTGTTCTCTTTACAATTCACAGATGCCAATGAAAATTTTGCAATTATGATTAAAAAGCAAGAAATAAGCTGTCCATCATCTCTATTTTAATTCTCACCAAATGTACCCTCAAGAAGTTGGCCACAGTTCCTGAAATCTAGACTATTGATCATTTTTTCTATAAGAATTATTACTTCCAAATAATAATAAATGTAATAGCTTGTCTCTTAAATAAAATAGCCTGACTAGAGTTATTTTCTCATGGTATCACAATATAACTGAAAATTAATAAACAAATATTTGTGATCATATAAAATCTCACATTGCAGGCAACTAGTTGGTGGTACATACAGCAGTAAGTTCTAAAACCATTTTGCTGAGCAATTAATCAATTGTGCTTTTCTCATCTTCATCCTTTACCAATGGGAGCACACGTTAGTCTATTACATGCAGTCAGCCTGTTGGGGTAGTTTAGCACAGTGGGAGAGAATTTCCAACACAATGATTAGATTTTGATGTTGGTAGGGAATTTACAGTCAACCTCTGAAAATTCGTTATGGTTCATTTACTGGAGAGAATGAATAAAACTCCTAAAGTGTAGAGGAAATTTTGGAACACTATTCCTCCAAAATATTAAGGATAACATAGATAGATTCAACATATAGAAAGTAAATACTGAAAAAAATTTTAAACATCCTAATTAAACTACTTTCCTTCCACAAAATGCCTGAATTATTTCACCTTCATGTCTTTGTTCATGTGGTTTTCTATGCTAAGATGTGTAGAATGTACTTCTTTGATGGTAGAATTTCTTATCTAACTCAAAAGAAAAAAATCTAACTGAAACCCTTGTGCTACATGAAACCTTTTCTGATGCTCTTACATCATGATTCGGTAACAACCTCTTCCCTCAGATACAACAAAACACTTTTTTTGCACTACTCTAATGAACTTAACTATAATACACAATAAATACATGATGGCTATATATCAGTCAAAGCTCTCTACTTCACTAGGATGCAATCTCAACAAGGAAAAGGATGTTATCTCATCTAAACTGTGTATTCTCTCCTAGCATCAAGCATATTGTTAGGCATACAGAATATCTGTTGAATGTTATTGAATGAATTGTGGTCTTGTAGATTCCTGACAGTTCCCTGTCCACTCCTGTGGAGAACCTATAATTTTAGAAAATTACAATCTAATACAGAACCAAATAATTGTAAGTCTAATATTGGGGGGAGGGAGGTGTTCTAATTGGTATACCTTTGTGATAAATGGAAAATGTTTAAAATTGATAGTTTGTAAAAGATTCTGTCTCCCTTATATCTTTGTAGTTTCTGCACATAAATCAAAAAATGGACATTAAAACATGGAGCAGCTTTTAACTGTATGGTATAAACTGTGACTATTATTATTTGTCACTATGTAGCCTCATCAGAGTATCTAGTTCAATACTGGGAACATGGTAGGTACCCAGTAAATGATCCTTGAAAAAATGAATGAATAAGTGAATGAATTTGCAGTTTAAAATGGATTATTTTTCAATATGAATAAACCAGACTTTAGCATATCAGGACTTCATCCATTTCCAGTTTAAAAAACTGTGTTATCTGCCAGTGATACAAGTGGAAGTTTTCTGATTAATCAAATATTCATAATAAAAAGTTCTTATAGGTAAAATACATGAATTACTAATTTTCAAAGTTTTAAAAACTACAAAATATATCTTCATCCTAGAATGACTACAGGTACAATCTTTCTTTGATACTTTAGAAGTCGCAATGGCATTATGCAATACTTTGAATGCTCATTTTAAGTTAATATGATATTGATGTGGGATTAGTAGACTGTAAGTTCCTTTAAGGCAGGCATCCTATTTCATATAAATTCTGTACCTAATTGCATAATCTTTCTCACACAATAAGTGCTTAATAACTTACTTGTTGAATTGAAATGCCTGTTCATAGAGAAATTATTTAATATAATGCGATACTATTGCTTTACAGTGGCATTCTGTGAAAGTCACTTGACCAATTTTTTGAATAAGATTTTTATCTGCCAAGTAAGCTACCCTACTAAGTGATTCATCAATCACTCAATCAAAAAGGATTCACTAAGTGCATATGATGTGCTAAACCATGTGATAGGGGGTTGGAGATTCAAATAACAAAGAATAAAACAAGCCCTATTTAAAAGAACCTTACACCCAGCAATCCCACTTCTAGGTCTGTATCCTCAAGAAACCATAAAAATGGGGAAAAGACTCACATGTATAAAAATATTTATAGCAGCTCTTTTTGTGGTAGGCAAGAACTGGAAATTGAGGGAATGTCTATCAATAGGGAAATGACTGAACAAACTGTGGCATATGAATGGAATGGAATACTACTGTGCTATAAGAAGTGATGAGCAGGTGGACTTAAGAAAAAGCTGAAAGACTTATATGAACTGATGTTGAGTGAAGTGAGCAAAACCAGGAGAACACTGTATAAAGTAACAGCCACACTGTGCAATGACTAACTTTCTCTCAGCACTAGACTCAGACTAACTAGGTCTCAGCAACGCAAAGACCTAAAACCACTCCAACAAAACTCATGATGGAGAACGCCATCCATATCCAGAGAAAGTAACATCGACTCTGAATGCAGCTGGAAGCATAGTATTTGCTCTCTTTGGCTTTGCTTTTTGTTTTCCTTCTCATGGTTCCTCCCATTCATTCAAGTTCTTCTATACCACATGACTAATGTGAAAATATGTTTAATAAAAATGTATGTGTAGAGGCTATATCAGATTGCACACTGCCTTGGGAAAGGGAAAGGGGAAGGAGGTGGAGAAAATTTAAAACTTAATGGAAGTCAATGTTAAAAACTAAAAATAAACTAAATTATTTTAAAAAAATAAAAAAACCTTACAGTCTCAAACTTTGTGAGGACAAATTACTTTGTAAATCACATAAGGAAAAATCATGGTGCACATTACCTAAACTGTGGAGGGCTGTGAGCACCGATCTGGATTTGTTCTCTTGCAGCTTCTGGTCGATAGGAGTTGCACCTCACCTGACACAGGGAATCATTACATGGATTAAATTTCTCTACTGGTTACATATTTTTACAGTACAAAAATTATAATGAAATGTCATAATGCAGATTAATTATGTAGCCGATGACCGACAGTTGTTTAAAATGTTCATCAGTTCCTTTAAGAACAGTAGAATCCTCAGAATAGAAAATTTTGTCAGGCAGAACACTTCTACAGTTTGAGTCAATTATGAAGCATGAGCCTTGACATCAAGTCTTCCAAATTAGAGAAAAATATGTGCTGAGTTAGTTTTTTATTCATTTCATCAAAACATAAATTTGTACAATGTCTGTCACCAACTTTTAAACATGGTCACTCAATTCAACATTGACATATCTTCACATATTAGATGAAATCATGGAAAATACTCTGACTTATGGACCTGTTTCATAGTCATTCTCTCCCTTCCTTATCCTACTAACTACTTTACTGACTCTACTATCTGTATTGATGATACTTCTAACACCCTGTCCTCACAGTTTCTTTAATTCCTCAATTCCATTAACACCTAACCCCCCACTTAAACAAGCCTTCCTTTCGTTGCTCAAAATTGTTCCATTTCCAAAGTCTAAATTTTGAAATCCACTTT
>JAQQSK010008569.1:0-13453 GCA_028658325.1 Potorous gilbertii
CTGCCTCAGCCTCTGCCGCAGCGGCCGCTTCCCAGGGGGTCCGAGTCCCGGAGATCCCCCGCTCCCCTCTCAGCCCGTCTCTCTCACTGACCTGTGCGTCTGTGGGTGGTGGGACCTTCTCGGCCGCCCGGAGATTCAGGTCCCTGCCGCCCGCTGGGCTCTGCTCGCTCCTCTCAGTGCCGCGTGGCCGGGGTGGGGGAGGGGAGCGCTCGCCCGGACAGGCCTCCGCTCCCGTCCCGGGGTACCTTTGCGGTCCGTTCTTCAGGGCTCTCTGCAACGCAAATCTCCTTCACTGTGTTTCTGCGCGGCTTCCACTGCTCCAGAATTTGTCAGGAGTTCTTTTTACAGGACATCTATGGGCTGTGGGTTCGGACCTAGCATAGGTGAGTCTTTCTACTCCGCCATCTTGGCTCCGCCCCCGGGCCAGTCCTCTATTCACTGCACCACCTAGCTGCCCCAAGTGAATTGGATTTAAGTGAGGCAGGGCTGTGCAAAGTCACCAGCCTCACTTTCCCCTCCAGAGTCATCTGGGTCCAGTGGTCAGATACAGATCAGGATGACTGGAGATGGCCCCCAGATGAAGTGTGAGGCCTTGGCCTTTTTAATCTAAGGCAATCTCAGAAGGTAAACCTAGGGGTTGGGTGAAAGGTTTCCTATCTGTATTTAAGGTGGTCTTGAAGGAAACTAGAGAAGCCAAGACTTGGAGAAGGAAGATCCTTCCAGGCCTGTGATACAGAGTTGGAGACGGTGTGTTCTTTTAGAGGAATAGCAAGTAAGAAGGAGGGAAAGAAGAAAATGGGCATTTATTAGGCATTTACTATGTGCCAGGCACATAGTTGTGTGGTAGAGTATGTGGAGGAGAATACATGGTAAGCCGCGCATCCTTCTAGTCAAGAAGCCTTCCTTCCACTCCTGGCTCAACACCTTCCTCTCTCCTCAACGCCTGCCCTTATACTAGGGCACTTAATAGATGTTCCATCAAACTCCCTATCTTCCTAATGCCTTAGTCTCCTTAAATACCATGGCCTACTCCTTCCTTACTCTTTAGTCACACATAGGGATCTGCCCTATGAGAGCTTATTACCCAGAAGTACTTGTTCAATGAGAACTTTTGACATTCTCCTATCATTCTATCTCTCTCTATGCCTCACCCCTCCTAAACTTGTTCTTTACCCTCATTGAAAACTCTAATGCCTCCACCCCTCAGTACATTCTTAGGCTCCACTTTCCTCCCTTTCCAGTTTCTACCCAATGGTTAGATATTTCACTTCTACGCTGTCCTCTATTCTCAAACCCCTTGACCCCCTTTTCTCACAACTGAGCTGACCAAGTACATTACACAATCATATTATTCAATCTCAACGGGACCCTTACTGTATCAATTCTGCCTTTTTATTCCTCCCTAATTGTTTATGTTAACTATCTCTCCAGAGAAGCTATTCCACATCTTTTCCTTCATATCTTCTTCTCCCCCTTTCTAGGATGACCTTACCTCTTCCTGAACTGAAAAGAATGAGGCCACTTGATGGGAACTTCATCTTCATCTTCAAACCCCTTGACATTATTTTCCACCCTCCTCTGCCAAAGAGTTGGCTCTTCTCACCAAGCCAACCTCCTATCTCCTCTAGCAGATTTAAGACTTAAGCATTCCTTTCTCAAATCTTCAACTCCTTCACGACCTTCAAATTATCTTCAAATATGCTCCAAATCTCCCCAATCCTTAAATACCTTCATTAGATCCTACATAACCTCTGAAGTCATTGTCCTGTATCTCTCCTCCCTTTCTCAAATTCCTTGGAAAAGCTATGTACACTCAGAGTCTCCATTTCCTCTCCTCTCACGTCATCCTCAATTCTTTATAATCTTGCTTCTAAGCTCATTATCTAACTGAAACCACCCTCTCCAGTTACCAAGGATCTCTTCATTGTAAAATACGATTTTTTTTCAACCATCTTTCACCTGTCTTTTATTTGGAGGCAGTTGGGGTTAAGTGACTTGCCTAGCGTGGCACAGTTAGAAGTGTCTGAACTTAGGTCCTTCTAATTCCAGGGCCAGTGCTTTCTCTGCTGTACAACCTAGCTACCCCTATCCTTCACCTATCTTTGGCCTTTGACACTGTTGACAACTCTTTTTTAATTACTCTCTCTTTTCTGGGTTTTCATGATATTTCTCTTTTCTGGTTCTTTTCCTACCTATATGAGGTAGGAGTCTCAGTCTTCTTTACTGGTTTATCATCCTATCATGTCCCTAAATTCCCCATGGTCCTATCCTGGGCCCTTTTCTCTTTCTCTCAGTATCTCACTTGGTGGCCTCATCAGCTTATAGAGATTCTGCTATTTATGCAGATGACTCCTGATCTATGGATCCAGCTCTAGTCTCCCTCTAGAACTTGGGGTCTCACATTATCAGTTGCTTATTGGATATCTGAACTGGATGTCCCTTAGGCATATAAAACTCAGTATATCTAACACAGAAGTCATTAGGAAAAAACACCTCTTCTGAACTTTCCTTTCTCTGTCAAGGATACCAACATCCTCTAATCACTCATTTTCAGAGTCTTAAAGTCATCTTTGACATCTCACTCTTACTCCATATAGCCAATTAGTTTCCAAATCTAGTTTTTTCCATCTCCACAACTTGTCTTGTATGTAGCTCCTCCACACTCACACAACCACCACCATTGCCTTTCACCTGGTATGTAAACACAATTACTTCTTAAGTGACCTTCCTTCCTCAAATCTCTCTCCAGGCTTATCCATGTTCCATATAGCGGTCAAAGTAATTTTCCCAAATTTCAGTCCTGACTATATCAGATCCCTACTCAATAAACTCCAGTGACCCCTGTTATTCTTAGGACCAAATGTAAATTCTTCTCTTTGGTATTTAAAGCTCTTTGCCATCTGGTACCAATTATCTACCATCCATCCTTATCCTTATCTACCTTTCTATCACTCCCCTTTATGCACTCTATGATTGGTCAAACCTTTCCTTCTTCTCCTCCTACATGATATGCCATCTTCCATCTCTCCCATTTCTTGCTTTTGTCCATCTTATTCCCCATCACTAGACTGCCTTCCTTCCTCATTTTTACCTATTAGAATTCCTAGTTTTCTTCAGAGCTCAACTCAAGTGCGCTCTGAAGCCCTTCCCCATCTGCTCCAGCTGCTGTCTCAACCAAAAACCAACCTTGAATTTTTAGAAGTTATCTTTTGCCTACACCTGTACATATTAAAGTTATTCCTGACCCTTCAACAGAATGTATACTCTTTGAAGGTAGGGACTGTTTCACTTATGTCTTTGCATCCATAGCAATCTAGCATAGCAGCTGGCACATAGTAGGTGCTTAATAAATAGTGTTGATTGATCTCTCCAACTAGGTTATAAGCCCTCTGAATGCACAGATCATTTCTTTTTCTTTATATTGCCCTGAGAACATAGCAGGGTTAGGTACACGGTAGGGAAGAATAAGCATTTATACAGCATCTACTGTACGCTAAGTGCATTACACGTTCTCTCATTTTATCCTCACAAAAACTCTTCAAGGCAGAAGCTATTATTGTCCCCATTTTACAGTTGAAGAAACTATGGTAAACAGAGGTGAAGGGACCGTCTGGGGTCACACAACCAGCAGGTGTCAGAGGCTGGACTTGAACTCAGATCTTCCTGAGTATTCTATCCACTATACCACCTAGCTGCCTCATAGTAGTAATTCAGTGAAGGCTTATCCATTAATTGAGACTGATTTTTTCATCTGAAAGAGGTGAGGGGAGAGAAAAGCAAATGAAAAAATATAAAGGTAGAGAAGATGAGAGGAGAGAGCCTGGGAGTTCTTAGGATAAAACTCTACTTTTCATGTAACCCTTCCAAAGGTCTTTGAAAGAAGGCCACCCACATTTGGTTAGAACCGGACTCTCTAGACTGCATTCTTCACTATATTTTGTGCTTCCCTGATTGAGAGAAGATCCCAAATGTCAAAGCCCAGAGGGCAGCACAAGGTATGCAATATGGGGCTGTGTTTCAGACTATAGGAGGTTTTGAAGAAGTCAGAAAAGATGCTCCACTATACTTCATCCTTGCCAGGACTAACAGAGTGACAAAAACAGCAGATGCCCTATGGTGGTTAGGTATAGCGTTGGCTTTCTCTACCAGGACCCTGAGCTGGAGTCAATAGCTTGCCAATGCACTGAGTCTCTGTTAGAAGCTGCAATTTCAGGTGTTTCCTCTCCTCCAAGGATCCTGTCCACAAGAACCAGGTTGCTTCATCATCCCAATGCTAAAGACTCCCTGAATTCTCTAAGAACTGCAGACAGATTTTTCTATCACCTTCCATACGACCAAACTATTTCCTCTCTTTCTGCACTGGGGAGTCAGAGGGCTCTTTGGAAGCTATACAAGTTGCCTGACTGCCCACCCCAGAGGCAACTGTATGAGAACTGAGTAGGAGGTGCCTCCATAAGGAACTACTGCCAACCTGATCAACAATATTTGTTAGGGAGTAAACTGCCTGGGTCCCTCTTCTGTGGAACAAAGAGTCAATCAGAGGAGAATGTGTCCTGCACTTGCGATAGGAAAGTAGGGAGTGGTTTGCTCTGAGAATCAGTGGGAGAGTATTGCCACATTCTTATCTATTTTACTAAACTGTTTAACTAAATGTCTGGTTTGGAACTAGTAGTTCTCTGGTCAAATCTGATAAACAAAAGGCTTGTGAGCTGAGATTTTTGAGTAAATGCTGAACTAAAATGTTCTGTGAAGATAGGATGGCTTTGAGGAGGTCTATGATCAAGAGAATGCCCCCCAAAGATGTCACAACAATGCTATAGTAAATGCAGAAGATCAACTTTAACAGGAAAATTTAAAAGTCCTACCCTTGGATTAAAAAATTACATGCATAATGCATTTGTACACAGTAACAATACAATCATCCACAACAATTCCAAAAAACTCTTGATGAAAAATGTTACCCACCTCCAGAGAGAGAACTAATGAACTCTCAGTGCAGATTGAAGCATTTTTTAAAAACTCCATCTTGCTTTTTCCCCCCACAACAAGGAGATATTTTATATGATTTCTTATGTTTAACAGATAATGTGTTTCTTGACTTCTCAATGGAGAGAGGAATGTATGGAAGGAGAGAATGAATTTAAAACTGAAAATAAGAAAAAAATAAAATAAAACAAGTACAACATGGGAGAGAGATTATCAGTCATTGCTTAATTTTACTGGGTGAAAGAACATCCTTCAGTCAGGGAGCAATTAACCTAGATGATGTAAATGGTGGGAGCAACCCTAAGCAGATACCTTTGTCTCTCCTCTTCTAGAGGAAAACCTTGGATAAACTATGCACCCTAGAGTATTAGGGACTTTCTTGCCCCACCTGAGAATCTGGAGAAAGCCAAGCTTAATCCAAAGGAATGAAATCTTGTACTAGTTTCGCCACCACTCTGGAACCCCCAGCTCCTGTGCCTTCAGAGGCATATGGTTTTTGTTGTCATGCATTTCTTTCGGTGATATCCTTCTCTTTGTGAACCCATTTTGGGTTTTCTTTGCAAAGATACTGGAATGATTTACAATTTCCCTCTCCAGCTCATTTGACTGATGAGTAAACTAAGATAAGAAGGGTTTGTCTTGCCCAGAGTCACAAGGCTGAATTTGAACTCAGATCTTTCTAATTCCATGCCCTGTTTGCTCTAACTACTGTGCCACTTAGCAGTACATATGGTACATTATTGCAGATTCAAGTTTTGTGATTTGCAGTATGTATTCCAAATTCAGGCTTCCTCACCTCCCCACACTATATCTCTCCCGTGCTCTTTCTAGACCTCTCCTAGGCACTTCATTACCAATTGAAACTACTCCTCCTTAATTCTACCTCCCTACTTTCCCACCCCAAACTAATTACTCAATTCCTCCTATTTAAAATCCTGATAGAACTCTACCTTGAGCAATAATAGCAATTGCTAACAGATGTTAAGTACTTTATAAGACTTTCAAATTCTTTGTCTCATTTGATCCTTTTAACATCTAAGTGAGAGAGATTGGGTAATTTTACCCTCATTCCACAATTTTAGAGCTGAAAGGGGCATCAAAGGCAATTCAGCCTAATCATCTCATCTTACTGGTAAGGAAGTGAGTCTGGAGCAGTAATGGTAGAACTGGTGCCCTGACTCCCACTCTAGATTTCTTTGCTGTTAAGGAAGCTAAAATAGAAAGGAGGATGAGGAGCTTCTCCAATATTTCCTTACAATGGAGCCTCATTTTTTCAAGTCACAGTAAAGGGATGAAATTAAAAGCAGGGCCAGGCCTAAGCAAAATGGTAAAGTAAAACAGAGGGTGTGTCCCCCCAGTCCTTTCTCCTTCTGGTGACCAGGCAGTTCTGTCTCTCAAAAGACATCGTCTCCTGTCCCATCCCCACAAGCTTTTAAATAATCTCAGTTGCCAGGTTCGTTTAAGGAGTTTGCAGGAGTTGTTTTGGATTTTTTTTGGGGGGGGGGGAGTCTTTTGGAAGACTTGAAAAACCTTTCAGAGCAAAAGAATTTATATACATATATATATGTATGCATGTATATTTAGAAGGGAATAAAAAGCTTCTAAATTTATAAAGAAGTAAGAAGGTAAGGGAATAGAAGAAGTATAAAAGATTGTCTAGATTAAGGGGAATGAGATAATGAGGAAACAACATATATACACACATATGTATGTATGTATATATACACACACCTATATGGAAGGCTATAAAAGACTTCTAAATTCACATAAAAATAATAGAAGGTGAGTGGGGGCAGGGAAGAGGATAAGGGAGAGATCCTGATGGGGGGATGGTCCAGAGTCAGGGAGGTTAAGTGATAGGAGGGCAAGGTAGGGGGTAGAAATAAGTAGAGGAGTCAAGAGGGATGGGACATAAGAGAAACACACAAACATATGATAAAGATCAGGAGTAGAATTTATCAAAGAAAAAAGGTAGGGGTAGTTATCATGATCTCAAAGTTAAAGCTAAAAAAGATTTAATCAAAAGAGAAAAATAGGGAAACTATACTACATGTCCGCTATATTAATCAATGTTATTTTAGACTATTTAAAATTCTAGACAGTATAAGGTTGAAATATTGCTATGGTGTAGGAAATGATATTTAGAAAAATATGGAAAGACTTGGACTTATGAAGAAAGATGTTATCCACCTTTAGAGGGCAAATAAGTATAATACAGTCTTACATAGATGCATATGAATGTATAAATGTATATACATGTGTAATTGTAGATGTCCATGTATATGTGTGTGTATGTCTATATATGTTTGTGTGTATATGTGTTTATATGAATGTGTACCTATATATATGTGTGTGTTTCTTTTTGCTTTCCTTATTTTTCATTTAAGTTTAAAACAAAAAAGATTACAAATAAAATAAAGAATTACTCCCTAGTGATGACATGTCAAGCAGCATGTTGGGCTAGTCTTGGAAAATCCTCAAATCAATCAATATTTATTAAGTGCCTACTATGTGTCAGAAACTGTGGTAAAAATTGGAAAAAGCATTGGAAATTACATCACAAAGGCCTGAATATAAGGTGGACGTTGCTTTAAAAGCCCCTTCCAGGCCTAAAACTGATTTCCTTATGATTCTTTTGCATTTATTACGCATTTCCTAGTGTAATAAAGGTTGTGCACAACACATAGAAAGCAATGGAAGCCTAAGAAATATAACTTTAAGTAAGGAATGGGCATTAGTATTTCTTGTTTAAACAGAAAAACCATTTCTATTTTGCTCTTTTCCCTCTAGTTTCTCTTTCATCTTTAATGTAGAATAAAAGGTCTGGGGAGAAAGTAAAGCAAAGAGAAAGAGGAAACTAAGGAGAATAGGAAAAAGAAAGGGGAAAGCACTCTGCTCACGTGGGGAAATGTGTGGGGATGGGGAGGAGGGAAAGAAAGTGTGGAAGCCGGAAAAATTGAGGTAGAGAGAATCAGAAAATTAACCAAAATAGACTCTGAGAAGTAAGCACTAATTTTCTTTTTAATCTAATCACTCTTGGGCTCTTGGCCCTGTGTCCAGTAGCTGTTCACCCTGATAGCGCCTCCCCATAGAGTTCCATCTCCGTATTTGCTATCATTGGGAAATGACTGGGCCTGGAGAGTGGGGGAGATAGGCAGAGGGCAGGGAGGAGGAGAGGTGATATCTATTTCCTCTTCATTCAGCTGATTCATCCCGGGGCTCGGGTGACAGCTGCCCTTTTCTTTATGTGGCTTTTGGAAAAATTAACTGGAAAGAGCTGCTGCCTTATATGCCAACTGACACCAGAAATGTCATCAACTGTCAGGCCTCACTAGGAAGCTCTTTCTAGCTGTTTTCCAAAGCAGGTAGCTCCAGACAACCCTGATTTTTCTGAACTGATTATAAAGGCAGTTCATTTATTGCACATGGTGTTCATAGAAGCAGGGGAGACAGCAATATCTGTTTAACCTTAGATTGGCTAGGCCAGAACCATTTACCCTCAAATATCAAAGAGCTAACCCCCACTTTCAGGACTCCCCAACTATGAGGCTAATATTGACAACAACTACAGAAAAACACCTACTTTCATTATGTTTTGAGGGTGAAAGGAGAATCTGTTAAAGGAATTAGAGATGTTAAGCTGATGTAACAGCAAGGACCCTGACATACACATGAGGTTCTTGGATCTGCTTTTCGAAAACTTTTGAGGGGTCGACAATCACTTTAATCAAGCACATATATCATTCACTTAGTTGAGGGGAAAAGAGTCAGAACCCTGAACTTCAGAGAAAACTCAGACAGAGAAATACAGACCAACAGACAGGGCTTCCAACTGTCTGACCATAAGCAATACATAGTCACCAGAGAGAGAAGTGCCAAGATCTGTGTTTTCCAAGTGGGGGGGGGGGGGGCTTACCAGCTACCCTGAGTCTCTCTGACCAAACTAACACTTCAGATGAGTAAACTTCAAAACAAAAACCTTGCCTCAGAGTGTGTGTATATATATGTGTATATATATATATATATATATATATATATATATATATATATATTTACTTCTCAGAGCCAGAGATCATCAAATCCCTTGAGAATCAATGCCTTATTAGAAATTAACAAAAGATGTGGGCCTTCCTACAAAACAAATCTCTCCTAATCAAACTTCCCTTAATGGGCAGACCCATTAATGGGTGGGGAAGATCTTTAACTCTTGTTAACTAACTAACATTACATCTGGGAGAAGAAATTTAGTGGGGAATCAGGACTCGGTAATAATCCTCAAGCATTTGAAGTAGACAGATTAGAGCTAGTCTTCTTTACTCCAGAATACATAGTCAGTAGTAATGAATAGAAGTTATAAAGAGGTCAATTTAGTCCCAGCATTGTTGTTATTGCTCAGTCTTAACCAACTCCTCATGACCCCACTTGGTAGAGATATTGGAGTAGTTTGCCATTTCCTTCTCAGTTTATTTTACAGGTGAGGAAACTGAGGCAAATAGGGTTAAGTGACTTGCCCAGGGTCATACGATTAGTATGTGTCTAAAGCCAGATTGGTACTAAGGAAGATGCATTTTCCTGACCCTAGGCCAAGCGCTCTATGCACTACCACCAACTAGTTGTAGCATTAGAACTGTTCAAAAGCCAGTGGGATGCCTCAGAAGGCAGGGGTTCATCTCTCATGGGAGATCTTTAAGTAGAGTTTGGATAACCAATCTCTCAAAAAATATTTATTGATTGAAGACCATGTGGCCCTTGGTTAATTACTGGAGATACAAAAACAAAAACTAAATAGATCCTGCCCAGGAAGGATTTTACTTCCTGCTTGGGAGAAGCAAGTCCACATATAAAGACTTAGGCAGACTTTTTCTTCCCTAACACAGAACTCTACTCTCTTCTAATTGTCATTGATCAGAGTTTTGGCCACTCATACTCCTCAGATGATCAGGTAGTCACTGGCTAGAGTCCTGATCAATCTGCCCTGCCATTGTTCCCTAAGATCTTCTGGGTCACATTCTCTGCCCCACAGCTATGCCCTCCAGACCCCTGGGCATTTCCATCTAACCTGATAATACTTCAAGGTAGAGAAGTAGATAGAGTGCCAGGCCTGGAGTCAGAAAGATTCATCTTCCTGAGTTCAAACCCATCTCCTTGGGGAGACTACCTGCCTTCTCTAATTGTCCTTAGAATCTCATTGAGATCATTGTTGTTCAGTCATTGCCATAGTATCCAACTCCTAGTGATCTCATTTGGGATTTTCTTTGCAAAAATACTGGAGGGGTTCTTCTCCAATTCATTTTACAGGTGAGGAAACTGAAGCAAACAGGGTTAAGTGATCTGCTCAGGGTCACACAGGTAGTATGAGTCTGAAGCCAGATTTGAACTCAGGAAGATGAATCTTCTTGACTCTAGGCCCAATGCTCTACCCACTGCTCCACCTAGCTGCTTCTGTGCCATTGAGGAGAGTGTGTTAAATGTTTTCATGTCACTTCTAACTGCCCCCTTTCAACTCCAATAGCCTCCATTGTGCCTTTTTATTTCTTATTGTACCAATAGTGTACCTTGATTCCAAGTCCTCCTAGGAAAGGGCATAGTTGACCTTCTAAGTTCTTAGCTAAAGGCCTGAGAACTTCACTCAATTCCCCTCAAGGTCAGAGCCACCACTGGAGGAGAGAAGAGGACAAAGGCATGCATCTTGCTTATTTATATCTGCTACCTGACTCCCCAGTGACAGACTTTAACCAATCAAAGCTCACTCGCTTGACCCTTGTTCTCCTTCCTAACAGGTAATAGCCCAGTGATAAGAGCATTAAATCTATTTCTTCACCGAGCTATGAAGCGTCTTAGAGTTTGCTTGCTCGTACAAAGAAATGCTGTCCTTCTTGGGTCGGGGGGGCAGGTCAAGAACCAGGACGAGAAGAATGAATCCAATGTTGTGGCAAGAGCCAGATAATGAACGGGGCAAGCAGAGTGGAGAGTCAGAAGTCAACTCTTCATCAGCAATGGAAGAGACAAAAATCCTGAATATCGGGATTTAGCAGGAGGCCAAGAGTTAGGAATGAAGGAACCAGGCAGCCAGTGGTGAGGTAAGGGAAGTCAGGAAGGATCCCAGGTAAGGATCTGTATAACAGCAGCCACAATCTAGACAGAGACTATAAAGCACAGGATCCCAGCTGCAGAAGGAGCTACTGTTCCTGAGTCAACCATGTCTGAACCCCTGGAAGGTACTTATGAACTTCCTTGTCTAGAGCTATCCTTAGGGTGTAAGTGGACCTGCCAAAATGTTTTTGTTCTTGACCTATGGTTTTATCAGCATAGGGAAATTACAGTATAGAAAATTCCCCTAAGAAGATGGGAAATTTAGAGTCTTAATAACCCTTGAGAGTTAAATAATTTTCCCATGGCCACACAGCCAGTATGTGTCAGAGGAAAGCCTTGAACCCTGACACTAAGGCCAACTTTGCTGCCTTTATTGGAGAGGATGATGATAGCTGAAATATGTAGAATGCTTTCTCATTTGAGCCTATGAATAACCTAGTAAATTAAATAACACAGATATTGTTCTCCTCATTTTATAGAGGAAACTGAACCTCAGGAAGGTAGGCTTGTCCAAGGTTGCACAGTTAGTAAAGGTCAGAAGTTCTTACCTCTGCTAATGCCAGATCAGTTGTTCTTCTCTATATTATGCTGATTTTGTAGGTAGGGGACACAGCTAGACTCAGCTGGCAGAAGCGAGAGAGACAGACAGAGGAAGACAAACAGAGAGACAAAGGGACAGAAAGTCAGAGGGAGAGGTGGAGACAGACAGACAGACTGACAGACAGGAAAGTCATTCATAGAGAGAAAGAGAGAGAGACAAAGAGAAGGAGAAAGAAAGGCGGGGGGTGGGGGGGAGAGACAGAGACAGACAGAAGAAATATTTGAAAACCATTTCTTAAAGGACTATGATCTTTTTCTAAACATTTCAAAGCCCATTTCAGCAGACCAGTACATAAAACAAATAAACAGCAGTTTCCTCACATTCAATTTAGGCGTATAGGAGACTGGCTATTTCCAAGGCTGGATTAGAAGCAGGTTTTCATGTTCAAGGACATTGGTTCCCTATCCTCTTGAGCCAGTTGAAAAAAATATTTTTCAACTTCTTTTCCCTTGGGTCTGAGGTTTTGACCAACTCTCCATTTTGGAAGCAAGATTAGAATTCAGAGCTCCCCCTTCCTTCAGTAGAGAAAGCAGTTCCTTTCAATCCAGGTTCTAGCACAGCCCAGCATTCCTCATTCAGCCTGCTTCATCATCTGTAAAATGGTGATAATACTGCCTGCATTACCTGCTTCACTTGGTTACTTGTTATATGTGCTTTGTACCTAAGAAGCATCATGTTAATGTAAACTGTTATTAACGTGTTTTATTGAGTTTGGAGGAAGTTCCTTCAGGAGGTTCAAAAGGGAGAGCTCCTCAAAGAGAGGGATTTATCTTTTACTTTTCTTAGTATCTGCGGTACTTAGCACAGCAACTGGCTTGTAGTAGTAGGTGCCTAATAATTGTTTACTGACTGATTGGAAGGAAGGCCCGGGATGACTGATGGACAAGGATGAACCTTCCCTGTAAAGTCTGCTGGTCTGAAGATTCACAGGTGCGTCATTCCCTAGTCCCATGGGAGCTTTTCCTTGCTCTGGATTTTGTGGATCAGTAATTACCGGTTCAGAAAAAACCACAAATGCTTTCCATTTCTTGTTTACTGCATCCTTCTTCCTTTGACCCTCTGCAGGGTCAGGGGCAAGATAACAGGACAAAAGCCAGAATATTTGCCTCTCATGAAATTCATGAGGACCAATGCGTGTCCACTCTGTGGTTTGCAGAAACTGACTCTGCTTTGGAATCTTGAGCAGGACCAGAGGGAGAGAAGTTTTTTCCTGTTTTTTTTCTAATTCAGGGTGAGCCAACAAGGCAAACAATAGATCCAACCAGTGAAAACTTGGATCCTGCCATTCTCTTGGCACCAAAAGTTCGCCAGGGCCCACCTTGTTCTGATAGAGAATGTAGTCCTTCCATAATATCAGAATGGAATTCTAAAACACAGAAGATATAGCCATGTAAGAAGTATCCTTTGCAAACTGAAGAACAGACAGCTGCCTTCCTTTTTCATACTGGTCCAAAGATAATCTAATTTAAAGGACAAAATCAATCAGTTAACCAAGGAGTCTTTATTAATCACTGACCTCAAAAGAGAAGAGAAGTAGACTTTCATTCATTAAGAAAATGAAAGCTAACATACAGGTGGGAGTGTGTATGTGTGAAAATGAAAAAAAAATGTGTGTGTGTATGTATGAGAAAGACAAAGAGAGAGAGAGAGAGAGAGAGAGAGAGAGAGAGAGAGAGAGAGAGAGAGAGAATGAGGAAAAGTCTAACTAAGGAAGTAGAAGGAGGAGAGGAGTTGAGGTAATGCACAATAAAGCTGGCTTGGTAGACTGAGGTT
>JAQQSK010008570.1:0-13453 GCA_028658325.1 Potorous gilbertii
TCCATTCTAATTTTGAGAGAACTATTTTCTTCAGTGAGCTTTTGCACCTCTTTTTCCACTTGGCTAATTCTGCTTTTGAAAGCATTCTTCTCCTCATTGGCTTTTTGAACCTCTTTTGCCAATTGAGTTAGCCTATTTTTCAAGGTGCTATTTTCTTCAGCATTTTTTGGGGTTTCCTTTATTAAGGTATTGTCCCATTTTTCATACTTTTCTTACATCTCTCTCATTTATTTTTCCAGTTTTTCCTCCACCTCTCTAACTTGATTTTCAAAATCCTTTTTGAGCTCTTCCATGGCCTGAGCCCATGGGGTATCTATTTCAGATGTTTGGGATACAGAGGCCTTGACTCCTATGTCTTTACCTGATGGTGAGCATTGTTCTTCTTCGTCAGAGAGGAATGGTGGAATCATCTTTTCAAGAAGATAGCCTTCTATGGTCTTATTTTTTTTCCCTTTTCTGGGCATTTTCCGCCAGTTACTTGACTTCTGAGAGTCCTCTCCACCCCTGGCCTAGGTCTGCCCAGCTAGTGCTTGGGGTCTGAGATTCAAATGCTGCTCCCCAGCCTCAGGGCTTTGGCGGCTGGCCTGGCTGCTATTCAGGGTAAGATTAAATCAGGTTCTCAGGTGGGGGCAGGGCCGCCTCCCAGGCTCAGTTCCCTCAGGGGATTTATTCAGAGACCTTTTGTAATGGAGCTGCTGCTGAGCTCCTGCCTGCTCTGGGAGCCTCTGGCCGCCTGCTGCCTCTGCCATAGCTGCTGCTGCCCCAGCCGCCACTGCCTCCCGAGGCGGCCTGAGTCCCGGAGATACATCGCTCCCCTCTCAGTTCATCTCTCTCACTGACCTGTGAGTCTGTGGGTGGAAGGACCCTCCTGGCCGTTGGAGATTCTGTCCCTGAAGCTTGCTTGGCTCTGCTCGCTCCTCTCAGTGCCACGTGGCCAGGGCGGGGCAGGGCTCCGCTCCTGTCTGGGGTGCGATGGACCTTTGGAATAGGTTTTTCACGGCTCTCTGGAACGGAAATCTCCTTCACTGTGTTGCTGTGCAGCTTCCACTGTTCCAGAATTTGTCAGAAGTTCTTTTTAGAGGAAATCCATGGGCTGTGGGTTCGGAGCTAGCAAATGTAAGTCTTTCTACTCCGCCATCTTGGCTCCGCCCCCTCCCATCTTATTTCTTAAGGCCACTCATGATAGAGCAGAATTGCAATGGGGAAAATTGTGTTGTAGAAGGGATAACTGTAAATCATCAAATGTCAGAATTGAATAAGACTTTAAAAATTATCTACTCTTACCCCTTCACTTGATAGAGGAGGAGACTGGAAACATGAGATGTAAAGTGAAGTGCTTAGAACATTATTGGATCGAGAATTAGGTAAATAGGATTGGACTGACTCTCCCACTGACCACTGTTGCAACCCTAAACAAGCTACTTCATTTTTGTAGGTTCTAATAGCAGCACCCTCAGTTTAGGTTCAATATTAGGGCAAAAGAAGGCACTCAAGTCATTGAATAACAAAAGGAACTTTACTTTACTCTATCATGGCAAGGATATGGAACAAAGGTAGTCTCTCTCCCAAGTTGTCTTTGCGTGAAATTGAGAAATTGTGATAACAGAAACAGAAGTAGGAAGTCACTGGCTTTTGAAGCATTTGTAGAATGTAAATGAATGTCGTTTGAAGGCAATGGCAGTTGTCTCATCTCATGTTTGTATCCTCAACACCTATAACAGTGCCTTACATGTAGTAATCACTCAATAAATGCGCCTATTCATGTACTTCTCCTATCAATGTCTTCTGTGCCCTCTCTTACCCCCAGATACTATGTGCTTTGGTGGGAGAATGAGTTCAAGTGTATGAATGGACTTATATTTTGATTATCTCTGCTATTGCAAACAAGTGTTTGTTTAATGAGATTTTTAAAAATTACTAGAACCTTAAAAGGGATTTATTTCATATTATTTGTGTTACACTTGTACACTTGTGTTAATGGAAGTAGTTAAAGAGATACTAATGCTTCCATGAAGGATTAGAGTTGGAAATGATCCCACAGGGCATTTAGTCCTCCTTTTCTTTTTTTATTTCCTAGAGTGATTGTGCTATTAAAAAATGATGAGTAGGAAAACTGGAAAAACCTAGGAAGACTTATATGAACTAATGCTGAGTGAAGTGAACTGAGTCAGGAGAATATTGTACATAGTAACAGCCACAGTATGTAAGGACTGATTTTGACAGACTTAGCTCTTCACAGCAATGCAGGGACCCAAAACGTTTCCCCAAGGACTCATGATGGAAAATGCCATCCACATCCAGAAAAAGCACTATGGAGTTGGATTACAGAATGAAGCAGACTCTTTTCTCTTTTGTTTAGTTTAGTTTAGTTTTCTTTCTTATAGTTTCTCCCAATCATAATTCTTCTATGCAACATGACCAATTGAGAATGTGTTCAATAGCAGTGTATATGTAGAGCCCATAGTGGATTGCAGTTCTTCATATGACTATAGATAACTTTAATTTCTTCCTCTGAAAACTACCTGTTCATATCCTTTGATCATTTATCAATTGAGGAATGTCTTTTACTCTTGTAAACTTGACTCAGTTCTCTACCTATTTTAGAAATGAGGCCTTTATCAGAGACACTAGTTGTAAAAATTCTTTCCCAGTTTTCTTCTTCCCTCTTAATCTTGGTTGCACTGGCTATGCTTATGCAAAAATTTTTCAATTTAATGTAATCAAAATTATCCATTTTTCATTTCATGATATTCCCTATCTCTTGTTTGGTCATAAATTCTTCTGTTCTCCATAAATCTGACAGATAAACTCTTCCTGACTCCCTTAATTTGTTTATAGTATCAGTCTTTATATCTAAATTGTGTATCTATTTGGACTTTATTCTGGTATATGGTGTCAGATGTCATTTCATGCCCAGTTTCTGCCATACTATTTTCCAGTTTTCGCAGAAGTTTTGTCAAATAAGGAGTTTTTGCTCCTGAAGTTGTTCAGCCTTTCATTTTACAAATGAAGGAAGGTAGTATAGGTCAGAGAAGTTAGGTGACCTGTCCAAGGTGAAACAGTTCATAAATGCTGTGCTATGATTCAAATCCAGGTCTTTTGTATAAAAATTTATCGCTGTAGCACACTGCCAGCTAGTCCCCACAATGTTAGATAAAAGCAAATTCAACTTCACATAACAACTCAGAAAGAAATAAAATGTATTTCATATGTGAATATTTTTATGTTGATTTGGGAACTGTTTTGTATGCAGTATGGCTAAGCTATGATAGTGTTGAGGCAATCTATTCAATTGACTGATGACTAGACTCAGAAATATGCTACTTATGAAAATAAACATAAGGACCAAAAGTTGTTTTTTAATCATCATTTGAAAAAAAAAAGTGAGCCTAAGGAATTGGTTGTTGTAAGTCACAGGTGGCTCAATAGATTTATATTTCACATAGAATCTCAAAATGTGAAAGAAGAGAATTTTTACTGTAGATCATGTTGCATAACACACACATTTCACCTTCCACAAGGGCTTGGGGAAGGAAGTCTTATCTAAATCAGAGGCTACTAGTTTGGGGCTTGCCATTGTGGTTTTGGCAGAATGGTAGAGTACTGGCCCTTCAGTTGGATGAACAGTAGCCAGGGTTCTTGGTGTGTCTAAGGTATTCAAACAGGATTTTGAGGGTGAAGTCACAGGCAATTACAAAATTAGAGATATAATTGAGGCTTTCTCAAAAAGACCTTCTCATCACAGAATCATCTGTACTGAAAAGATTATCCCCAAAGTTGTCCTGGAGAGCAGATTGTTAAATTTTTAGTGTGAATATTTATACCTTAGACATGGCAAATGCTAGAAATCAGTGCTTGACTTATTGTTTTGTTGAGTGTCTAGATTTAATGTGATAGATAAAATATTAAGAATTCAGATTTTAAAATGTATTGTGCATACATTTGGAGGAGGGGAGGAGAGAACCATTTGTTAAAATCTTATCTGGATATCACTGGTTAGCTTGATCCCATGGATAGAGGCCAAGCATAACCTCAGCACACAAGATCTCTATAGAGAAGAAAATTGGAGATACCACACAAAGCTCCCCTTGCCATCTTCCCGAGGACTATGAAACTGAGAAAAACACACAGAGAAAATGGTCGTGTCAGAGAAAGGTCCCAAGAATCTCACACAATAATTAATTGCATAAACAGCTTCAGTTTCTTCAGATGACTCTTATGTTACATGAATAATCTCATCACTATCCTGATCAGTCTCTTCTGGACATACTATAGCTTTATACAACATTGCAACTAAAAATAGTGCCTAGAATGAATAGCATTACTGTTAAAGTGCCTTGACCAGTGCTGAATACAATGGAACTGTCAACACTCTCCATCCTTATCTTGGACTGGATATAATCCAAGGTCATATTAGCTTGGAGAGGCTATGGGGAGAAGGGTATTCAGCATCATGTTTTTGAATCATATTGCTTTTTTAGTTAATTAAAACAATAAACCTTTTTTATTATCTAGATGTCACCAAACTAGATGTGTAGTGACATCTTCCTCAAGCAGTAATCTTACAACTGTCTTTAGAAAATAATAAAACAAAGTATGGATCTTTACATTTATCCCCATTAAATTTCATCTTGGGAGATTTAGATAATTGTTTCAGCTTTCCACAATCATCTGGGAACATAATTCTGTCATGTAATATATTAGCTATCCTTCCTACATAATCCTGGGCTGTGAAATGTTTTAACATTTTCTGAGTGCTCCATGTATATACTATATCATCTCAGCTAGACTGTAATCTCCTTAGAATGGGAATTATATCCTCTCTGTTCATATTTTCCACAATGATTAGCACACTTCTGGACTTACAATGTATATCTAATAACATTTGTGATAGTCACATATAGGACCTAAGGGGCTAGCTGTTGGTGCACTAGATCCAACAATTGAAAATTAAGGGAAATATGGTTTACTGTGACCACCTAAAATGACAGTGAGCACAGAATAGAGTGGGACATGAGGAAAAGGGGATAATACTGAACAGGGAAACAGTTGGTTTCCTTCATTGGTTGGTTGTCTCCTTATTTCATTGTCAAATCCCTTCTCTCCACAGCAGTCTGATATTCCAGAGACCCATCTCCATTATATTGTATTAAACTAAACGAAACTGTAAATATTCTAATTTACAAAATAATTCATGACATTTCACATTTTAGCATTATGCAACCCAACAAAAGTATTTTCCAAAGAAATCTTGACTAGGTCCACAAAAGTTAGTACAAATTGAGAATTTTAATCATAAGATAATTAAATTTTTGGTCTAAATGGCTCTTAGCTGTTATCTAGTCCAACCCTCTCATTTTAAAAATGAAGCTCAGATAAGCTGAGATTTGCAGAAGGTAGCAAAATTAGCTAATATCAGGCTTAGTCCTCAATCCCATATTTCCTGTTTCCCTGTTCAGTATTATCCCCTTTTCCTCATGTCCCACTCTATTCTGTGCTCACTGTCATTTTAGGTGGTCACAGTAAACCATATTTCCCTTAATTTCCAATTGTTAGATCTAGTGCACCAACAGCTAGCCCCTTAGGTCCTATATGTGACTATCGCAAAGAACCAGCAGTTGTGGTTTCCTTTTCCCTTTAAATAATAGCATAAATAAAAGCATGTGAAGGCCATTCTGGAAATGTGTCCCTGGGCACATGCAGCAATACGCAAACTATGCAAATATTAAACATTATTCTTTTTTGCAGTACCTTTTACACAGCTTCTCACACTCATCTGCAAACATTAATTAGATTTCACATGAGTGAACTGAATAAATAATTTCCAGAGTACTCTATCAGCCATCTGAGTACAGTAGAGTCAAACAATACACGAGCCTTATATTTAGCATCAATCACTCATCCTTCATATGCTGTTGTCAATGACTTCTCAGCAGTTACAAGTGTCTAATATATATTCCTTAGAATCTGCTTTCCTATCATGTCTCGTAAGAACTGGACTTCCAAACCTGGTGCTGTGCAAATGCCTATGATAAAGGATACTTGGTAGAGTTTTCAGAAGCAAATTATCACACAGTTCACCCCCTCCTCCATGTAATCAATGAAGGGCATGAGTCTATATTGGATTAATCATTCAAAATATAAAACATATTTATATCTTATATTTTACAACAGAAAAAGAATGGGACAGCTAGTTGGAGTAGTGATAGAGCACTGGGCTTGGAAGCAGGAAAACTTATGTTCGTGAGTTCAGATTCTGCCTCAGTAACTGTATGACCCTGGGCAAGTCATTTAACCCTTTTGCCTCAGTTCTTCATCTGTAATATGAGCTAGAGAAGTAAATGGCAAACCATTTTAGTATCTTTGCCAGGAAAACCCTAAATGTAGTCACAAAGAGCCAGATGTGCCTGAAACAACTGAACAGCAAAATATTTTAAAAGAACTGTAAATATTTTATCTCATTTATCTTCACATTGGCCCTAGGAGTTAGGTACTACTGATTTTATTTCCATTTTTCAAACAAGGAAATTGAGGTTTAAAATTCAGCTTAAAGACTTCCTCAGTCTCACATAGTTTAGAAGTGTCTGGTGGGATTTGAATCTAGGTCTCCCTAATGCCCAAACCAAGATCCTATCCGCTGTTACACTTCACACTAACTTTAAAATGAAAACCAATAAACCCAGTCATCTACATTATGGTGGCCTCTACCACCACCAATCATGTGAAGCTCTGTTTTTCCCTAAGCATTAGGAAGAAGAGAATGAGCTCAGAAAGATCTTTTAGCAGAATGAATGATTTGCTCATATCAACAATGTATGACTGTGAGCTAGTTAGTAGTGTAGTTCAATAGTAAGATTGTCTGCAGGACTTTCCATCTGTAGGATCATAGACTTAGATAAGAAGGGGCTTCAGATATCTTCATTTTACAAATTTAGAACCTGAGGCCTAGAGAGGGTAAGTGACCTGGCTAAGATTTCATAGTCTATCAATAAATCAACAGGTAGTTATTAAATACCTACTATGTACCAGGCATCATACTAGGTGAAAGGGAGACAAAAACATAAGTGAATTAGTCTTTCCCCTGGAGGACTTACAATCTAATTGGGAAGGAAAGGAAACATGGATTTTTATTGTTATGCAAAACAACTACAAGACCATTAAGGGAGGAGACCACCAGCAGCTTTGGAATGCTCAGAAAATACTTCACTTAGAAGGTGAAAACTGAGCTCTTAGAGGAATTTGAAAATTACAAGAGGTAAAGGAGAGGAAGCAGTATATTCCAGGAATGAGATATAGCCAGCTCAAAGTCACAGGGATTGGCAATGGAGTAAAGTGTGTAAGAAGCAAACAGTATAAAGGCTAATTTGACTGTATTGGAGTTCCTGGCGAAGGGAAATACTATGTAATAAGACAAGAAAAGTGAGCGAGGCCAAGTTTTGAAGACTTTTAAAAGCCAAACAATTTACTTTTGATCTTAGAGGTGAGAGGGAGCCACTGGGATTTATTGAGGAGAGGAGTGACACAGTCAGATGTGCCTTAGGAAAATCATTTTAGCAGCTAAATGAAGAATGGATTGTAGTGGGGAAAGACTTGATGCAGGAAAACTCATTAGGAAGCTATTAAAATCGTCTAGACAAGAGGTGATAAGGGCCCAGACTAAAGTGGTAGCTATGTAAGCAGAGAGGAGAGGATGAATACAATAGATGGTCCATGGAGGTAAATTTGACAATTGATTGTTTATATGGGATGAAGGAGAATGATGAGTTGAAGATGATGCCAAGGTTGTAAATATGAATACAAAGAAAAGGATAACCAGGAGAAGAAGGTGTGAAATGCTTCCAAGAGGTCAAGAAAGATGAGAAAAGGCCATCATGTGACTATTAAGAGATAACTGGTGACTTCAGAGAATGCCATTTCAGTTGGTTGAGTGTTGTGGTTGGAAGCCAAATTGCGAAAGTCTAAGAAGTTAAGAGGATAAGATGGGGAGGTAGACAAAAGAGTTTCCTGAAAAAAGGAGGGAAGATATAGTATAATAACTTAATTCACTGGCCATTTTCTCACCAGTTGACCTACTACTTGCATCTGAGACCATGCCTGAATGACATCACTTTTAGCTCCAGAAATCCCATGCAGACACCCCCTGTTCTGATTTGTGAGTCCCTCAAACAGCTCTCTATATGTGGACAGGCTCTAGGCATGCTTCACTTTACTCCCTGATCATCTTGCTAATGTGACTGCTTTGCCATTTCCCCAACCTTCTGCCACTCCTACTGTCTAGTTCTAGAAGCATAAGAATAGCTAACACGTATATAGCATTTACTATGTGCTAGGCACTGTGCAAATCAATATTGCTATTATTATTAAGTAGGTCAGTGTTTTCCCCAGTGTCTCCCATTCATCATTTCTATTTAACTTTCTAAAGCAAAAATACCCCTTCCTGACCACCATCCTCTTACATCTTTTGCCTCCCACTATTAAAAAGTAAGCTCCTCTATCTCAGAGATTGTCTTCATTTTGTATGACTATACTCAGCGCTTGACCCAGTGTATGACATATATTAAACACTAAATAAAGCTTTTTCATTCATTCATGAATTCATTCCTAACTTGATAGATAGTAGGATCTGGTGAGTTGTTTTTTTTTTCAAGAAAGGAGAGACATGGGAATGTTTGTAGGCAGCAATGAATCAACCACAAAAATGAGAGAAACTGAGGAATAGACAAAGGAAGATGATTGGGGGTGGGGAGAAGTGAGAAAATGAGAAGGGTGAGATCAAGGGCACATGGATGTGGGTAAGGAGAAAGGTTACGTTTCAAAAGAACCTATAGTAAAAGAGGAGAGAATAGAGGAAGATATCAATGGATTTTGAAATATACACAAGGAGATAAGAGAGAACTTGTACTGTATGATCTCTATTTTCTCAGTAAAGCATATGGTAAGATCCTGAGATAAAGTATATGGTGAAGTAGCCTCAACCTGTAGAGGACCCAGTGAGCATAGTTGGATTTAGCACAGGGAGAAAATGGTAGAGCCACGATTCAACATTACCTCTTCTGATGCCAGATTCCATACTATTGATGCTACTGTATCTCCCTCCCAAGCATCACTGTTACCAAACAACTGTGTACAATTCTATGTATAGGACATCCGAGATAACCTTTATGACTAAACCTGAATATCCTTGTCCTTTGTTCCTAGACTAAAAGAACATGTGGAGCCACCTAGAGTGTCCAAACCAAGGGAAAAGAGAACACCATCAGTTCCTTCATATCTGAATACAATTTGTCTGGACTTTCAGAGATGCAAAATGGGAATGGGAACTGGATCCATGATTTTATTGACTTGGGGGACTCACATATGAGGAAACTTCCTTTACTGTTGCAGGTTATCACCTTCTGTGCAACTTACTGTCTTAAGGAGTTGCCTAAAGCTCTGTGAGAAGCCTATGTAATGTCACAAATGGGCCTTGAGTGAAGGTCTTCCTGAGTTCTGAGATTAGCTCTATTTACTCTACCATACATAAAAAAATCAGCCAAAATTAAAATTGTGCACAGATTGCAATAATAAGTGATTTGTAAAAATCATAAGTGTGTTTATCTATACATGCATATGGTCCCTGTCAGGGGGCCTCAGGGTTTCAGAACGTTCCTGAGTCAGTGACTATCATATGGCTGGGAAGCAGCTCCCACAGAGCTTCCTGAACAGGTTTGGTTACAATTATAGCATCTATACAGTGGCTATCTGTGCCTCCAATCCCATCTCCTCATACACAGGCTCCATGCTGAGGTAATAAATAAGCTTACTCTCTGAGACAGTGGTTCTTTGTCTTTTTTTTCTGTAGAGGCCTCTTTTGGCAGTAAGGTGACTTTTGGCAGCCTTTGCATCAGCTCCCCTGCACAGTTTTGACTCCAGAACAAAAGGTCCCTCTAGGATAAGCTCATCAGGCCTTCATGGACTCTCCCTCCCTCCCTCAGCTTCCTCTGTCCTCTGGTTTGGGGGCAGGGTACTTCTTGTGCTTTCCTTCATGGAGGGCAGAAGCTGGACTCTTAGCTCACTCCACTTTGTATCTGCTGCTCCATGTAGTTTGAACTCCACAAAACAAGATATTCTTTGGTTTATATCTTGTTTTGTGGAGTTCAAACTACATAGAGCATTTGGTTTAGGGTTCCCCATCCCCCACCTCCACTTCTCACCTTTTGTGTGCTGTCACCCCCTTCAGATTGCAAACTCATTGAGGGAAAGGACTGTCTTTCTTAATGATCTTAACTGTCTTATTAATTGTACCCTAGCACTCAGCACACAGTATCTCCATCATAAATACTTAATAAGTGTTTATTTGATTTATTGGATGATTTTATTGGGAGAAGCCTATGAATCCCTTCTCAGAATGACGTTTTAAAGTGTGCAAAATATATGAGATGATAAAGGAAACCAATTATATTGAAATAGTTATCAAAATACGTTTTTTTAAAGTCTGCAGACTTGAGATGATCCTTGAGAGGAGCGGCCTCTCTCCCAAGAGCCAGGAGTCTGGCTCAGCCAGTGCTGCCTTCAATGAAGGCAATGGAGGGGGAGTGAGAGCAGTGACTCCTGGGGTCTGAACCTGCAGCAAGGAGGGCAGGGGCGAGGCCTCGAGGTGGGAAGAGGGGACCTGGCCAACAACGTCCCTGACTGGGCTCAGACAGCTGATTTGAATGCAAGAACCAGCATTTTTGCCCCAATCTCAAAAGCGGGTTGTCAAACTGATCCCAGACCCAGAGGGCAGGTGCTTTGAATAATGAACTGGATCAGTCCATTCTTGATGTAAAAATGTCTCGCAGTAACTGGAAGCTGGTAGTTGACTTTCTTTCTTACAAGCTGTCACAGAAGGGATGCAGTTGGAGTCAGTTTGAAGATGACAATAGGACTAAGGCCCCACAAGGGACAGAGATACCTAGTATTGTGAATAGCAGCCCCTCTTGGCATCCTGTTGACTGCAGTGAAATGAGTGGGGCCACAGGACACAGCAGCAGCCTGGATGGCTATGAGACAATACCAGTGGCTGCTGTGAAACAAGCTTTGACGGAGGCAGGAGGTGAATTTGAATTTCAGTATAGGCGGGCCTTCAGTGACCAGACATCCCAGCTCCATATCACTCCCAGGATAGCTTATCAGAGCTTTGAGCAGGTAGTGAATGAACTCCATCAGCATGGGGTAAACTGGAGTTGAACTGTGGCAATCTTCTCCTTAGGAGGGGCACGGTGTGTGTGGGGAAAACATGGATAAAGAGATGAAAATTTTGGTAGGAAGCATCACCTCCTGGATGGCCACTTACTTGGATGCCCACCTAGATCCCACCTAGAAAATGGTGGTTGGGACACCTTAGTGGGGTTTCATAGGAAGGATGCACCTACAGAGAACCAGAAGGGCCAGGAATGCTTCAACCGATGACTGCTGACTGGCATGACAGTGGCTGACATCCTAATTCAGTCAGAAGTGATCATATATACTGAACCTACCTTGGAACCTCTCTGATCTACCAACTCTATCTTGACCTGTACTCTGTCCTGACATAGAGGAAATCTATTACATGCAGCTGACGTCTATTATATGAGGTTAAACCAGGCTTTCTCCTATGGTCTCAATCCCCTCCCCCACCTCCAAGGTCCCCAATGTGTAGTGTGAGACCCTTGGGTCCTTTTTCTGTTCAATCTCTAAGTCCTCCAGAAAAAAACAAAAACATGTAACTTCTTGAACCTCTGTCACACTGGGGTGCTGGCTTCCTAGTCATGATCTCTGTCTTCCCTCAAACTTCCTAGAGCTGTCCTCTTTCCATAACTTGACCAAATCAAGAAGGATCCCAAAAAAAAGCCTATTAAAAAAAAACCAGAGAATTTTTTCAGGAAAAAAATTGTCAACTACATTTTTCATAAAAGTTTACAAACTTTCGTTCTACTGAAGACTACTTTTGTTACTGTTTAGGGAAGGAGTAAAGTAGGGGAGGGTGAAACTGGGAAAGTGAGAGTTCTGTACCTTCTCAGTTATTAGGAATAGTTAGTTATAAGAAATAAATATTCATGCAACAAACAGGAGAGTTATTGTTAAATGGGAGATTTAGTCTAGTAACACAGCATCCAGCTCCCAACAGTGCAATATGATTTCTTGAGACATAGTGAAGAACTGATTAGGACTTGATTGATCACACAGGGGTCCATGGCTAGCGTTTGTTTTTTGGAACTTCAGTCATGTTCAACTCTTCATGACCCCATCTGGGGTCTTCTTGGAAAAGATACTGGATTGGGTTATCATTTCCCTCTCCAGCTCATTTTCTAGATGAAGAAACTGAGACAAACAAATTTAAGTGACTTACCCAGGGTCAAAAAGCTAGTATCTGAAGCCAGATTTGAACTCATGAAGATGAATCTTTCTGATTCCAAGTCCAGCAATCTGTCCAGTTGCCCAGGCTGGCCTTAGATATAAGCAGATTACATTGCTGTTTCTCTGTGAGATGAGGTACCATCAGGGGTGGAGCCAAGATGGCAGAGTAAATAGACTCACATATGCTAGCTCCAAACCCACAGCCCATGGATTTCCTCTAAAAAGAACTCCCAACAAGTTCTGGAAGAGTGGAAGCCACACAGCAACACAGTGAAGGAGATTTCTGTTCCAGAGAGCCCTGAAAAACTGATCCCAAAGGTCCATCCGGACGGGAGCAGAGCCCTCCCCTGCCCTGGCCATGCGGCACTGAGAGGAGCGAGCAGATGCAAGCAGGCTTCAGGGACCGTAATCGCCGGCAGCCGCAAAGGTCCCTCCACCCACAGACTCACAGGTCAGTGAGAGAGATGGGCTGAGAGGGGAGCAGGGTGTCTCCAGGACTCAGGCCCCCTCAGGAGGTAGCAGCCGAGGCAGTGGCAGAGGCAGCAGGTGGCCAGAGGCTCCCAGAGCAGGCAGGAACTCCATTACAAAATGTCTCTGCATAAAGCACCTGAGGGAACTGAGCCTGGGAGGCGGCCCTGACCTCACCTGAGCATCAGGAATTAAGCTCCCATTGAATAGCAGCCAGGCCTGCCACCAAAAGCCCTGAGGTTGGGGAGCAGCATTTGAATCTCAGACCCCAAGCACTAGCTGGGTAGACCTAGGTAGGGGTGGAGAGGACTCTCAGAAGTCAAGTAACTGGCTGGGAAAATGCCCAGAAAAGGGAAAAAAAATAAGACCATAGAAGGCTATCTTCTTGAAAAGATGATTCCACCATTCCTCTCTGACGAAGAAGAACAATGCTTACCATCAGGTAAAGACATAGGAGTCAAGGCCTCTGCATCCCAAACATCTGAAATAGACATCTAGCGGGCTCAGGCCATGGAAGAGCTCAAAAAGGATTTTGAAAATCAAGTTAGAGAGGTGGAGGAAAAACTGGGAAAAGAAATGAGAGAGATGCAAGAAAAGCATGAAAAACGGGTCAATACCTTAATAAAGG
>JAQQSK010008571.1:0-13453 GCA_028658325.1 Potorous gilbertii
ATACAGAGATCCTTTATAGTGGAGCTGGGGTGGAGCTCCAGCCTGCTCTGGGAGTCTCTGGCTGAGCTGCCTCAGCCTCTGCCGCAGCGGCCGCTTCCCAGGGGGTCCGAGTCCCAGAGATCCCCCGCTCCCCTCTCAGCCCGTCTCTCTCACTGACCTGTGCGTCTGTGTGTGGAGGGACCTTCTCGGCCGCCCGGAGATCCAGGTCCCTGCCGCCTGCTGGGCTCTGCTCGCTCCTCTCAGCGCCGCGTGGCCGGGGCGGGGGAGGGGAGCTCTCGGCAGGACAGGGCTCCACTCCCGTGTCCGGGGCACCCCTGCGGTCAGTTCTTCAGGGCTCTCTGCAGCGGAAATCTCCTTCACTGTGTTTCTGCGCGGCTTCCACTGCTCCAGAATTTGTCAGGAGTTCTTTTTACAGGAAATCTATGGGCTGTGGGTTCGGACCTAGCATAGGTGAGTCTTTCTACTCCGCCATCTTGGCTCCGCCCCCCAGCAGTAACAATTTTTAAACTATATTATAAGGCAGTAATTATCAAAACTATCTAGTACTGGATAAGAAATAGAAAGATAGATCAGTGGAATAGAGTAGACATGCAATTTAAAGCAGCAAATATAGCAACATTGTACTTGACAAATGCAAAACCTTGAGATTTGGGGATAAGAGTTCATTATCTGTTTAAAAAAATTGTTGGGAAAACTAGAAAGCAATATGGCAGAAATTGAACATAAACCAATATCTTATTCCATTTACCAAGATAAGATCAAAATGGATCACATGACCTAGATTTAAAGAGAGATGTTATAAGAAAATCTGAAGAACATGGAGCATGTTACTTATCAGACTTAGGGATAGGTGAATAACTTAAGAATAAAAAAAAAGAAATAAAGAGCAGAGTGAGGTATAAAATTGATCATTTCAATTACATTAAATTTAAAGGGTTTGTACAAATAAAACAAATGTAGCCAAGATCAGAAGGAAAGAAGAAAATGGGGGGGGGGGGAATTTTTATAGACAGTTTCTCAAAGTCTCATATCTGAAATATATAAAGAACTTTGTCAAATCTATAAGAATGTGAGTCATTCCCCAATTGATAAATGGTTAAAGGATATGAACAAGCAGTTTTCCAATGAAGAAATCGAAACAATTTATAGTCACATGAAAAAAATGCTCTAAATGATTATTGATTATAAAATGCAAATTAAAACACACTTGAAACATCATTTTACACTTAGCAAATTGGCTAAAACAATTGAAGGGGAAAGCAGCCAATGTTGGAGGGGATACGGAAACATTGGGACACTGATTCATTGTGGGTGGGAACTAATCCAACCATTTTGGAGAGCAATCTGTTATTTAAAAATTATTAAATTGCTCGTACCCTTTGATCCAGAAATACTACTATTAAGTTCATTTCCAAAGATGATTAGGGAAAAAGGAAAAGAACCTATATGTTCTAAAATATTCATAGCAGCTGTCTCTGTGGTAGCAAAGAACTAGACATTATGGGGATACCCATCGATTGGGGAATGGCTGAACAAGTTGCGGTATGATTGTAATGGAATATGACTATGCTATAAGAAATGACGAACTTGATGGCCTTAGAAAAGCATAGATAGACGCACAAAATCATGAAGAGAAAAATGAACAGATCCAAGAAAACGCTGTATACCAGTAACAGCAATATCATTTCAAGAACAACTTTGAGTGAATAAATAATTTTTGACTATTATAAATACCCAAATTAATTACAAAAGACATATGAAGAAAGATTATTTGCATCCAGAGAAATAACTGAAAACTAGATGTATAGAATGATTTTCCATACATATACTTACATACATTTTTGTGTTTAATAGTAGTCATCTCTAGAGTGGGATGGGGAGAGGGAAAAAAAGAGAAAAATTCGCATGACAACTTTATTATATATTTTCAGAGAATAGCTAGTCGTACATAATAGATTTGCAGTTTCATGTGCAGTCATCTTTTTTTTATTATACTACATTATGGAAATGCTTGTTTTATTCCATAAAATAAAAATTAAATAAATAAAATTTTAAAAAATTTCTAATAAAAAGAAAACAGTATATAAAAGAGACCTGGACATGGGTGGGAAACATTAGGCCAAGTAAGAAGGATTTTGCTTGATTTTTTTTCCTTAACTCCAGCTTATTGAGAACATAGAAACCCTGGTTTTAAAAAGCCTTTCTACTTGTTAAAGGTTGGTGAGTGGATGATGCTCTGATTGACAGAGCATGTGGAAAGTCAGGGGATAATCCTAGGTGTCCACCTCACTCTGATATCATTTCTGGACTTTGGAAAATTCAGCTTTATATATTCATATCTGCCCATAACAGACCTTTTCCTTCCCCTCTGCTCACAAAAGAAACAAACAAAAATATCTAAACCAGTATTTCTTGGCTTTATTCATCAAAGTACAGGTTGTTGTATTATTTCTATACATGACTTTGTCTGTGAAGGCCCTAACTTTTCAAGAAGCCTGACAGTTTGGTAGAGTGCAGCAAGAATTTCCACAACTGGGCTCATTATGTACTCATAATTCAAAACTGCAATCATTCTGGAACACAACAGAATTCTCCTAACTTGAAAGCACTGAGTAGTCAAGGTGAAACAGTCACTTTTGTCTTTGTAAACCCAATATCTGGAACATAATAAACCTTTAATGAAAAACAACCTTTTAACTGGTTGATTAAATGATTAGACCTCACAGAGGGATGTCTCCAGCCTAAGGGAATTCTTTCTACTTTTTCAGGAGCCAGTAAGGCATCCCACTTTTTTTCCTGAATTATCAAGGACATTTTCTTACATAGTTGAGTGGGATTATTCAGATCACAGAATTTCAGCGCGGGAAGGGACTTCAGATGCTATTTTGTTCAATATAGTGTCTAATCAAGAATAGCAGATAAGTATAAATGGACTGCACATTTATTAAGTCCTTTTACGTGTCAAGCATTGTGCTAAGCTTTAGGGGTAAAAATGTGCTCAATTAGGACAGTTCCTGCTCTCAAGGAGCTTATATTCTAATAGAGGAATATAACACATAAAGGAGAGCTAGAAAGAGCATAGGTGGAAGGCAGCATGATGGGAACTCACCAGGAAGTGGTGTGCAGATCTGGTTCCTACCAGAAAAAGACCAAAGCTTACCTATCAGAGACTGTTATCCCCAAGGGCAGAGTCTACTGTCATGGTGGTGAGGAGATGAGGATGATGGCTGAAGTAGAAAGTGATCAACTTGCCTTCATTTCAACTAGCCTACCTAGGAAGACCCACTGCCTCCTAAGGCAGTCTAATATTTTTTGGACTGTTCTTATGGGTAAACTGCAATTAGAAGCAGGCTGCATAGTGGCTAGAGAGCCATCTTCAAGTCCTGCCTTTGATCCATGCTGGCTATGTGTCCCTGAACAAGTCATTTAACCTCGTGATGCTATGGGTC
The DNA here is from genome assembly GCA_028658325.1 of Potorous gilbertii. NCBI lineage: Eukaryota > Metazoa > Chordata > Mammalia > Diprotodontia > Potoroidae > Potorous > Potorous gilbertii. Next base: position 3,450 of record JAQQSK010008571.1, read on the forward strand.
ACTCTCTAAGAATGTAAATTGCAGAGAAGATTCTCACCAGCATCAAGAGAATGAATTTCTTCACCTGAGAATTTTCTATACCAGAGAAATCAGAGGTTTAGTCTCATTCTAATCATGAGGATATATTTTCTACATATCTCTAATTTCTCTTAGTTCTGCTTCCTGAAAAGTCACCTTTTCCCTCAATCAAATGTAAGATACTTGAGGGCAAGGACTACTAAATTTTTCTCATTATCTAGATTCTAGGACATGACATAAATAATTGTTGTTGATGGAGTGATTCTTCTACAGTAAGTGATCATGCAGCTTTTGCCTGAAGACGAGTGAGGGGATGCTCTCTATATCACAGATGGTATAGAGTGATACCCTTACATCATACCAAAAGCTACCTCTTTGCAAATTCTACCCATTGTTTGGGATTCTTTCTGGGGCCAAACTGAGCAAATTTAATGTCCCTCCTACTTGACAACCCTTCAAATCCTAAAGGACAGACATAATGTTCCCCCATTCCCTGAGTATTCTCCAGACTTAACTTTTCCATACTTCAAGTACAGGTCTAACCATATCACTTGCTTTCTCGCTCAAGAAGATTCAATGGATTCTCATTGCCTTTAGGAGACAATGCAAACTCATTTGCTAACATTTATTGCCTTTTGCAGTGTGACTTGTATCTGTCTTTCCAGAGTGATTGCATATTATTTCTCTTTATACACATCCCAGCCAACTTGGCCTACTTCTTGTTTCCTGACTAGGATGAATCTACTACCTCCATGCCTTTGCATAGGCTAACCTCCATGCCTAGAATAAGTATCCCTTCATATTGATCACCTGGAACTTTAAATCCCTTCAAGATACAGCTCAAGTTCTAATTCCCGACAAAAGGCATTCCTGATTCTCCCTCACTCCTCCTTGTGTCCTCCAAAGCATTGTATATATTTTTTAAATATATCTTATAGTTACTTATCTGTAAATTCATTTTTCCCCTAAACATCATGTAAATTCCTTGAGGTTAAAGATCTCTATTTTATCTCCATGTAATTGATAATCTCTGAGATCATTAAAACAAACTACTCTAGGTAAACTTGAACCTTCCCATCTATATTTTCTTCTTGCTTTTATTTATAAATTTAGTATTTAAAATTTCTGCTTTTCTATATGTAATGTGTACCACCCAACACTGGAGGATGCTCTGAACTATTAGCCAAGCTCCCTATGACTCTTTCAGTTACTCTGGGTCACTGGCTGGTACTCATTCCTTGGCTTTTCCCCTTCTGGGGCTAAGGGTGGGTATCAAATACCAAAATCATTCCAGGAGACATTTCTGCATTCTCCAACCACATTTTATGAATTATATGCTTCTATCCCACTGGCCACTCCAATTGGTTCTTTATCTCAATATGTTCCATTTAAAGTATCTTACAAAAATACATTGCATAAAGACTTTAATCAAAATAAATCATAGCGAACTAATATTGTCAGGATTCTCCAGCCATTCCTCTCTTGGAGACCTCCTGTTTCCCAGAGGTAAGGTCCAGCAAACAAGTTGTGCCCTGAACTGGGCATAACAATCCTTTGAACTCACCCTCCAGATGAACTCAGTCACAGCAAAATCCCAAAACTGTTTCCTCATCAGCTGCAGGTGGTCCTTGAGCTCAGACAAACACCTGCAGGAACCATATTCCCATCATGAAGCCCTGTGTGAATCAAATCTGTCGCATTGTTGCTGTTACCCCTCATTGTCAGGGCTACAGCTCGCTGCATAGTCACTGTTGTAAATATCAAGGATTGGCCTCCATAAAGTGGGTCTCCTCCTACAGGGGGCCCTGCCACATATATCTAGTTTCCCTCCTCCAATGGAATATAGAAGACTTTTTGCTTATTACCACTGTTAGCTCTTTGGCTTGGTTTAGTTTTTATTTTATTTCTTAGAGTTGACTGTGGTTTGGAGAATCGTTGTGAGCTCTTTGGCATTTTCAGAGTTAACAGAGATTATATAACCTTTGTAAACTTTCGTCATTTATTTTCTATATCCGACAATGTCATTTCATCCACAATACACATTTCCAGCCTGTGACCTCTTCAGAACCCCTTAAGGTATAGGGAAGACAAAAACCCGAAATTTCTCCTGGCTACTAGCTGGTAATGCACAAGGACTTTTGCTTGACACTTCTCAGCCTGATTCACTCTTTATTGATATTATTCAGGAACTTGCAGAGTTGAGGGAGGTGAAGGACCTCTCATAAAGATGAGATTAAGCGGAATAAGCAAAGAGCCTCCAGACTTTGCGTTTGTTTTCAGTTGGTTATGTTTCCACTCCCCAGTCTCCACTTCTCCATTTTGTTATCATGTACATGCATTTAATGGTGTTTTTGTCTTCATAATACTAAAGTCTGAGGGCTGTTTGTAAGCTACATTGTTGTCCCAATCAAGTCAAGGCAAATGGAGAAGGGCCCCCATAGATCTTATTTCTCCAGTCTCTCTCTAAATATATAAACTCAATCTTTTCTTTTTTTAATCCCCTGCTCTGACTTTCTTTGTCACTTGTACAAGCACAGGTAGATTCTCTGGCTGTGATCCTTCTGGGAATTCTGTGGTAGAGCACAAGTGCTCAGATTTACCCATAACTTCTCCATGACCCAGAGCATAGTCAGTAAATTCCTTCAGCTCACTAAGCTAAAGATTTTAAAATACTGCTGCCCTCAGAAATACGGAAAGAAGGAAGGGATGGAGACAAGCAAATTAAATAGGAAGTATAGAAAAGATATAGGTATGTTGCACATAATTATATTATTCTGACCAATGTCAATTCTTACTAACATTAGTAATGTAATGTAACTTAATCCCAACATGATATTGCAAAGCTCCACTCTAATGTTATTTAGTTGGAAACCCAATTATAACATTTCCTCTCTGTGGAATTAATTGCTTCCAGTAATGCCATTTTAGCTAATCTTAGAACAGTGGAAGTTGGATAACTTAAATCCAAATCCTAGCTGCGTTTCTGACTGCCTGCAGCACTCCAGAGTCAACTAAGAAAATCATTTAGACTCAGTCCCTTCATCTTGAGAATGAAGGGGTTGGGTTAGAAGATGTCTACAGTCCCTTCCTGCCCTATGCTTACATACATATATATATGTGTATACGTATGTATATATTTGATGCATCTAAGACATCCAGGTTGTTCTGTATTTTCTTCAAAATGTTTGGTAAAATTATATATAAATTTATAATTTATTTCCCTCCCTTTTTCATTAAAATAGGAAAACAAAACCAACCTTGATTTAAAGTGATGGGGAGTGTAGACTCTCTGTATTCTTTCAGAAGCTTTTTGCTCAATTCTCCCCCTTGTGGAAGGAGGGGGAGGTCACAGAAAAACAAGTTCCTCCCAAGTATATAGAGTAATAGATACAGAATTGAAAACTTCCTTGGTTGACTGATATAGGCTTTTCATTTTACTGATGAGGACACTAAGGCATAGAGACTTGCCCAGTGACACACAGGAAGCAAGTATCAAAAGCAGTTTCTGAATGCAGGTCTTCAGATTCCAGAGCCAGGTTTTTTTCACCGTAGCACACATGATTGAAGGGACTGTCTTGAGTGTCCAAAAGATAGTTCTCCCCAAAGAAAGCACAATCAGAAGGCCTATAGTGAATATTCCTTGCAGATGAAGTATGTGCTATGCGCGGGGGGACCTTCCATTGCCAGTGGCATTGTTGTAGCTGCTGGGAATTAAAAGACAAAAATGAGAACATCCCTGGCTTTAAGTAGCCTACATTCTATTGAGAGAGATAATATGTACATATATATATCCCAAAGATATGTAAAATTAAATATAGAGTTGGGGTTTTTTTGGAGAGTATTAATAACTGGAATAAGATTATAAGGGATGGCCAGCTAATAATCCCCTACACCTTTATACAAGCCCAGATAACATCAGAGTCTGGGAAAAAACAAAAAAAAAAAACCCCTCACCTTCCTTCTTTATAAAGAAGTATGATGTAATGGAAAGAGCACTGAACTTGATATCAGAAGTCAAGTTCTGAGTCTATGTCAGACTATGGGGAAATGCTTAAATCTCCTGAGTCTCAGCTGTAAGATAGGGACCTGACTTGTAATTTCATTGGTGCAGGGAACTCCCAGATGAGGAAACTCCTTTTGCAAGAGCACTGGGGATTTAAACAACTTGCCCAGGGTCACACTCAGTGTGTCAGAGGTAAGACTTTCACTATATCTTCCTAACTTTGAAGTCAGCTCGCTATTAATATACCATGCTCCCTCTCACAAGATGGGAATGAATGCTTTATAGGGTTGCTGTAAAGAAACCACTTCATAAACCTTAAAGCACTATAGAAATGTGAATTGTTACACTTTGGGCATGGAAAATAATTTCATGGTGTGAAGAAGAGGATTTTCTTTCATGTTATACCATTTCTAATGCCACATTCCCTCATTAATTAATCTCCTACTTTGTCTTCTTCCCTAGGAATTGCTCCTCTCAAAGAGGATGAGTGTTTGTGAATCCTCCATTGACTTTGTAGTTGTTGAGTTGTTTTTCAGTCATACCCAACTCTTCATGAACCCTTCTGAGGTTTTCTTGGCAAATTAGGAAGGGGAGGGGGAGAGGGAAAGGGAATAGGAAAGGAGGAAAAAGGAAGAAGGAAAAATGGAAGGGAGGAGCTGTGTCACCCAACTGGAATTGGCCAGTTGGGTCACCAGTGGAGCAGCCTGTACTACTCATAGGTTGTTGTTTGTCCTTCTTTCTTAAAGAGGATCATGACATCAGAAAGATGATGCCATGACTTGCAAATGAATTGGACTTAAGTGAGGGAAGGCTGTACAAAGTAACCAGCCTCACTTTTTCCTCTGGAGTCATCTGGGTTCAGTGGCAAGATATAGATCAGGGCACTGGAGATGGTCCTGCAACCTAGGAAGAATCATGGAGGAGATCTACTTTTGTATTCTATTGTCCTCAAAAACCTGTGGATTATAAAGAAATACTTCAAGCTGGATCAGATAACTGTGGGGCTTCTAAATTTTAGTACCTCCCTGGTCCATTTGTATTCCTGTATTTTAAATATGCACTGAACTATTTGTTGTTAAGAATTTGCTGAGGGGGTGAGGCACAGGGCCAATAGCAGAGTAGAAGGATGGTCCTGGTATAGTTCTCCCCCCATAGCCCATAAAATACCTGTAAAAAATGACTCTAAATAAATTCTAGAGCAGTAGAAGCCACAAAGTGACAGAGCAAAAGAGATTTCCAGTCCAAGACAGCCTGGAAGGCTGACAGGAAAGGTCTATCTCACCTGACTCAGAGCAGAGCACAGCCCAACCTTGGCCATGAAGCATGACTCTGACAGGACTGGAACAGGCTTCAGGGCAGGAAATCACAGGTAGCAGCTGCAGTTCCCAGATTTCTCAACTCACAAATGCCAAAAAAAGTTTCAAGGGTCAGTGAGAAAGCTCTTTCACCTGTGTGAGAAAGGAGAAGGGTCTAGACCTAGCCCTAACCCCAGGGCAGAAGCTGTCTCTGAGGCAGCCGCATCCATTTTAGGAGCCCTTGGACTAACGATCCTGGAAGAATCAAGTGGCTGACCTGAATCTCAGTCCTGAGCTGTGGCCCTGGGTAAGGAGGAGCACTGGCTTGGTGAAGCTGGTAGAGACTCTGGAGAGGGAAGTCTACTTGCAGATCATGGGCAGAAAAATTTGTGGTTCCTTCCAGACCAGAGCACAGCAGAGTCGAGGAGAGGACTAAACTCCTCTACTTTAATTGTGCCACCTAGGAGGAAATGAGAATTTACAAGTCTCTAGAGTATACCCTCCACTTGACAAAGGAGTCAAATGTCAAGTAACTGGCTAACAAAATTCCCAAAAAAAGGGAAAAAATAAGACTATAGAAGGTTACTTTCTTGGTGAACAGGTATTTTCTTCCATCCTTTCAGATGAGGAGGGGCGATGCATGCCATCAGAGGAAGACCTAGGGGTTTGCATCCAAAAAGTCCAAAGTGGATGTGCACTGATCTCAGGCCATGGAAGAGCTCCAAAAAGGATTTTGAAAATCAGGTAAGGGAGGTGGAGGAAAAATTGGGAAGAGAAATGAGAGCAATGCAAGAAAATCATGAAAAGTGGGTCAACAGTTTGCTAAAGGAGACTCTAAAAAATGCCGAGGAAAATAACACCTTTAAAATATGCTAATCCAAATGACAAAAGAGGTCTAAAAAAACCAATAAGGAGAAGAATGCTTTAAAAAGCAGAATTAGTCAAATGGAAAAGGAGGTTCAAAAGTTCACTGAAGAAAATAGTTCTCTAAAATTAGAATGGAGCAGTTGGAAGGTAATGACTTTATGAGAAAACAAGAAATTACAAAACAAAACCAAAACACTGAAAAAATAGAAGACAATGTGAAATATCTCTTTGGAAAAACAACTGACCTGGAAAATAGATTCAGGAGAGACAATTTAAAAATTATGGGATTACCTGAAAGCCATGATAAAAAATAAAACCTAGACATTATCTTCTATGAAATTATCAAGGAAAACTGTCCTGATATTCTAGAACCAGAGGGTAAAATAAATATTGAAAGAATCTACTGATCACCTCTTGAAAGAGATCCAAAAAGAAAAACTCCTAGGAATATTGTAGCCAAATTCCAGAGTTCCCAGGTCAAGGAGAAAATATTGCAAACAGCTAGAAAGAAACAATTTGAGTATTGTGGAAATACAATCAGAATAACATAAGATCTAGTAGCTTCTACATTAAGGGATAGAAGGGCTTGGAATATGATATTCCAGAAGCCAAAGGAATTAGGATTAAAACCAAGAATCACCTACCCAGCAAAATTGAATATAATACTTCAGGGGAAAAAATAGTCATTTAATGAAATAGAGGACTTTCAAGCATTCTAGATGAAAAGACAAGAGCTGAATAGAAAATTTGACTTTCAAACACAAGAATCATAAGAAGCATGAAAAGGTAAACAGGAAAGAAAAATCATAAGGGACTTACTAAAGTTGAACTGTTTACATTCCTATGTGGAAATATAATATTTGTAACTCTTGAAACTTTTTTCAGTATCTGGGTAGTTGGAGGGATTTTATATATATAATATATATACATATATATAACATATATATGTATATATATAATATATACACACACACAGACAGAGAGCAGCACAAGGTGAGTTGAATAGGAAGGCATAGAATCTAAAAAAATAAAATTAAGGGGTGAGAGAGGAATATATTGGGAGGAGAAAGGGAAAAATGAAATGGGACAAATTATCTCTCATAAAAGAGGCAAGAAAAAACTTTTTCAATGGAGGGGAAAAGGGGGGAGGTGAGAGAGAGAAGATGTTTACTCTCATCACATTTGGCTTCAGGAGGGAATAACATGTACACCCAATTTGGTATGAAAATCTATCTTACACTACAAGAAAGCAGAGGAGAAAGGGATAAGTGGGGTCTGGGGGGATGATACAAGGGAGGGCAAATGGAAGGAGGGAGTAATTAGAAGTTAATACTTTTGGGGAGGGACAAGGTCAAAAGAGAGAATAGAATAAATGGGAGGCAGGATAGGATGGAGGGAAATAGAGTTGGTCTTTCAGAACATGGCTATTATGGAAATCTTTTGCATAACTACACATGTATAGCTTATATTGAATTGCTTACCTTCTCAGTGGGGATGGATGGGGAGGGAGGAAGGGAGAGATGATGGAATTCAAAGTTTTAAAAATGAATGTTGAGGATTGTTTTTGCATGCAACTAGGAAATAAGAAATACAGGTAATGGGGTATAGAAATCTATCTTTCCCTACAGAAAAGAGAGAAGATGGGGATAAGGGAAGGGAGGGGTATGATAGAAGAGAGGGCAAATTGGGGGAAGGGATAATCAGAATGCACATTGTGTTGGGGTGGGGGAGAGGAGAGATGGGGAGAAAATTTGGAATTCAAAATCTGGTGGAAATGAATGTTGAAAACTAAAAATAAATAAATAAATATTTTTTTAAAAGAAAAAAGAATGTGCTGAGTGCTAGTTACTCTTTGCAAACAATTGGTATCTGTTATCTCTAAGACACTTCTAATAACCAGATTATTCTGTGTTTCCCTAAAATTGAAGTGGTAGCAATTCTTATGAGGTTTTCTCTTTTTTTCACCTAAGGTAGAAGGCCTACTCTGGAAAATACAGATTAGAGCCTAAAATTTATCCTACATGATAAATACAACAGAATTCCCTTGGGTCTGAGTTTAACATCCTTAGACACTGATAGGAAGAGAAAGGAAGCTGGAAATATTATTTCTGTATCTTCCAAAGGCTATACAATATTCAAAGGAGATGTGATCTAAGGTAAACTGTTAGATACATTAGCTTATAATTATACTATCATTAATTTTGCTTAAAGAATTTATGGATAGATAGAAAGGCTGTCTTTATGTAATTTCTTGACTAAGTGATTTAATGATATTTTTTTTTGAAAATTATGAAATTATGAATTTTCATGGACATTTTATATATCGTGTTTTCAATAGCTTTTAAAGGAAATCTATCCGTTTAACAAAATTTATTAGATGGCTAATAAGTATAAGACATTGTGCTAGGCCCTGAGGGGAGATAAGAAGATGGGTCCAATTAGTCCATTTCTTCAGGGAGCTTAGTCTAGAGTTCAGCACCATAGCCAGAAGCTGTAGTGAAAGCTGCCTAGATGGTTCAGCACTGGTGTGGTGGACAGTACCAAGAATGCTCAGACCAGCTTCCCTGATTATTTAGCCATGTACTTGCACAACTTGCTCAGCCATTTTTAGCTGAGATATTTAAGGAGGAAAGGGGCTGTTTCCTGGGTTAGTAGATTTAATTAGAGTGGACAATTTTTTTTTGCCTTTGGCTTTTGGCTATCTGAATTGTGAGTCTTTGGGGCACCAGGAAGGTGTAACTACATTGTCTACATTTTCTGACTTACCTAATGTGAGATTATTTTCTATCATGGGTTGTATCAATTGTGTAATATTTGTTACAAGTTTTTGGAATTCTTTTGAGAAACTGAAACTGGAAAATTACCATCCTCCCCACCCCTTCAAGTCTACACTATTCCATACCAAATGCTCTTCGTTCTTTCTATTGGTCTTCAAAGACATGGCTCTTGGTATACTCATCATCCTGACAGTCCTCCTCTAGATGTACCTTTTCAAATAAGTCTTTACTAAAATATAGTGTCTATATTAAAAAATGACAATATAAAAGTAAGTGTTGGAGGAGCAGAAAGACTCCCATTTGCTAGCTCCGAACCCACAGCCCATGGATTTCCTATAAAAAGAACTCCTGACAAATTCTGGAACAGTGGAAGCCACGCAGAAACACAGTGAAGGAGATTTCCGTTGCAGAGAGCCCTGAAAAGCCAACCCCAGGGGTCCATCGCGCCCCGATCAGGAGCGGAGTCCTGTCCTGCAGAGCCCTCCCCTCCCCTGGCCGCCCAGCCCTGAGAGGAGCAAGCAGATCCAGGCAGGCTTCAGGGGCCAGAATCTCCGGTGGCCGCGAAGGTCCCTCCACCCACAGACGCATAGGTCAGTGAGACAGACAGGCTGAGAGGGGAGCGGGGGATCTCCGGGACTCGGACCCCCTCGGGAGGCCGCCGCTGTGGCAGAGGCAGCTAAGGCCAGAGGCTCCCAGAGCAGGCAGGAGCTCCACAGCAGCTCCATTACAAAAGGTCTCTGCATAAACCCCCTGAGGGAACTGATCCTGAGAGGCGGCCCTGCCCCCACCTGAGCACCAGCAGATAAGCTCCCATGGAAGAGCAGTCAGGCCTGCCGTCAAAAGCCCTGAGGCTGGGGAGCAGCATTTGAATCTCAGACCCCAAGCACTAGCTGGGCGGATCTAGGCCAGGGGGTGGAGAGGACTCTCAGAAGTCAAGTAACTGGCTGGGAAAATGCCCAGAAAAGGGAAAAAAACTAAGACCATAGAAGGTTATTTTCTTGAGAAGATGATTCCCCCATTCGTCTCTGACGACGAAGAGATATG
>JAQQSK010008572.1:0-13453 GCA_028658325.1 Potorous gilbertii
CCCGACGCCCAGACGTCCCGCTTCGGTGCCTGCCTGCCCCCCAGACGTCCCGCTTCAGTGCAGCCCGACGCCCAGACGTCCCGCTTCGGTGCCTGCCTGCCCCCCAGACATCCCGCTTCAGTGCAGCCCGACGCCCAGACATCCCGCTTCGGTGCCTGCCTGCCCCCCAGACGTCCTGCTTCAGTGCAGCCCGACGCCCAGACATCCCGCTTCGGTGCCTGCCTGCCCCCCAGACGTCCCGCTTCGGTGCCTGCCTGCCCCCCAGACATCCCGCTTCGGTGCAGCCCGACGCCCAAACATCCCGCTTCGGTGCCTGCCTGCCCCCCAGACGTCCCGCTTCGGTGCCTGCCTGCCCCCTCCGCACTCCCACGCCGGGTCTGCCCTCCGCTCCCTGGGCTCCTGCGTGTTGGGCTGTAGAGACGGCACAAGTGCGGTTCCCCTGAACTCTGTGTGATACATTTCCTTGGTCCTCTCAGGGCCAAGCTTGCCTCAAAGCTGACCCATGGATGGCGGGCGAAGGAAGACCAGCTTCTCTCGTATCTGCCCGACACCGCGGGCCCAGCTCAGCCGATGGAGCGGTCAGGAGCAGGTGGGGGAATGAGTGTGATGTGCCCATACCAAACCACCCCCACCAAGGGCGGCAGAAATCACATGCATGTGCCCGAGCACACGTCTTGATATACTTGTGTGTGTGTGTGGGTATACACACGATATCCAACCAAGGGAAGCACAAAAGTTTGTAAAGGTCCATCTGGCCCATCTCAGCTCTTAGGAAACATCCATGTAGATAAAGAGTCTTTGTGCTAAAGAATGCATTCATTCTGCATGGCTTCTCTTCCTGCTTCTATCTTGTTTCTAGTTTCTTCAAACACACCTCAGCCTTGTAGGCCTCCTGTTCAACAGCGGCTTCCAGCTCCTCCACTAAAGTGATCTGACACAGGTTAAGACAGGAGGGCTACACACTTGGACTGAGAGTCCTTCAGGTCTCCACGAATGCAACATCTTTCATTTCTAGACACTTCAAGAGCATCCGTTGGTTCATATTTTTTAGATATTTGCAGCTGTCACTAGGGGCTGTCAGCTCACTCTGGGTAAGGAGATTGTGTCCTGGCAAAGGTATAGGTTGATCACCTTGTACCAGCCATCTCTCCTATGCTAGGGAAGGGAGAGAGAGGGAGGAAGGGAGCCCACATTCTTCAATTTCCACCCAGAAATTTACCTTTCCAGGCTCTCTTCATCTCCTCAAGCCTCCATCCATTCTCATTAAATATTTGTTGGCCTGAGCCTTGACTCACTAGATATATATCCTTCCTACCCAGGAGGGTAGAATATTCGTATTCACTATATTCCCCTTCCCTGCTGATGTGATGATTGAGGCAGAAAAGGAAAAGTCAAAGATGACTCAAGCTAACAGATCTGGGCTGTTGAGAGAGTTGGAATCCTCTACAGAAGGGAAAGGGGAGGGACATGAGGAAACATGGGATACATACAAACTGGGGCAGTCACCTTCCCCCCACATGGAATGGGATGGGACAAACAGCTCCAAAATGGGTTGGGAAAGAACTACATTCAGGAATGTGCTCAGAGAAGTCACCGCCTACATGGCCACACACAACTTGAGTGTCTCCTTCTCTTCTACTTCCATACTTCAGAGCCCTCCGTGTCTTCCCTGGTCTTCTGAGGAAGAACCAGCCCCTCTGCCAGGGCCCTCTGTCTCATTCCCTCTGGTCTCCTGTGTGAACTTTGCTTCATCAATCATTTCACCTCCACCACCAACCTGGTTGCTGGCATCCTTCCTGGCTTCCTGTAAATATCCAAGGTCTGGCTTCCCTCCAGTAATACCTTGATACCATCACTTGACCACAGGTCATCCATCCCCTTAAGTTAAGGCCTAAGTCTTCCATTCTCCCACGTTCAGCCTCAGAACCTCAGAGGTCAATTAGCCCAACCCACACCTGGGTAAAAATCCCTCTACCCAATCATAGGAAGTTAACTAGAGGCCCTCCACCCTTGTTTTTCCTTGTCATGGTGACCAAGCCCAGTGTGGCGGAGGTGATTCAACTATGTGGAAAATCTCCCAGTTTATTTTTGTGCCTCTGGACCCTTCTCTCTTATCCAACTCGAGTTAAGTTGGACTAAGTCTAACATCTTATGACCACTTAGTCAGTGGAGATGTTCCATACTTCACCCATTCTGTGACACCCCCTTCCCTCACTAATATGTCATTTTTGGCTCTCAAGAGCAAGGTCTATCAACCAATGAGAATCTGCATTTTGCGAGGCCTCTTTTGCATATTTGGGTAAGAACAAGCAATGTATTAATCCAGACTTTGTGTAAGTCATGTAGGAATATGGGGCCCTCATAGAAGGGCCCTATATTAGGCCTCAAACTTGAATGTCATGTTCTTTACTTGTTTACCAGCTGTGAAACTCACTTGCAAAAGAATGTGACAAAGGCATCTCCATCCTGTTTGGCTCAAATTCCATGACCAAACCTCGCATGAGTGGTGGCATGGGGTAGAAAGTCTCCCCCTCCTGTTTGTTCTGGGAGCATATGTATAGCCCCTGCCTAACCTAAGGAGAAGCCCTTCCATCATATGACCACCTGGTAAGTAGAGATATTTCCTGCTTATCCCAACCTGTGACCCTACTGATATAATAAGCAAACAAAGTATGTCAACCAGTGGAATTATTCTGATTTTTGTACCGCTGTTCTTGAAGGCCTAGGTATCTAACCTATAAAAATAGGGCCCTGGAAGGAGGTGGGGAATCTCTGTGAGGAAGATCCGAGATCTACTTAGCTCTAGCTCAATCTGGACAATTTTCATCCACACAGGTACTTGGAAGGCAGCTCCCATGTTTCCCCCTGAACTTTTCCAGGCAATGTGTGCCTACTTCTTCAGCCCTGTAAAAGCAAGGACCCCAACATATACAGGATGACCTGCCATCACAGGTTCTTTGATCTGCTTTTCTAAAAGGAAAGGCAACTTTTGAGGGGTCAGCGATCCCTTTAATCAAGCACTTAGTTCAGGGGGAAAAGTCAGCACCCTGAACTTTAGAGAAAATACAAAGAAACTGTCTGACAGTAAGCAATACATACATCACAAATCAACAGATAGATAACTGATCATACATACATAGTTACCAGACAGAAGCACCACTATCTTGCGTTTTCAAAGCCTGGGGGCTACTTAGTGGTTTCCCAGAGTCTCATCTGGCACATAAAGCTTCTTCTAAAGTAAAACCTCACCTCAAAATACTTATACATTTTTTAGAATCAGAGCACATCACAACCTTGGAAAACCAGTACCTCTTTAGAAAAAAGGTGTGGGCCTTGCTACAAATATTCCCATGGGTGGGGAACATCTTCTTTAATCACATTATTCAATCAGAGGCACTTGATTATACTGAAACAAAAACAACAAAAGATCCTACCTTGCTTGCCCATGTGATGATTGATTGCCTCCCTGCTTCTGTCCCACTTGTTCAGGCCCTCATTCTGAGGATCACCTGGTGGGATAAGGTATCAGACACCAAAGTCCTTGCTCTAGCTGAACTGCCAAGTATTCAAAATATGCTTCAGAGAGTGCAACTCTGATGGGTTGGCCATGAATGCAAAATATATGCTTGTCAAAAAAAATTATTTTATGGAGAACTCACATGGGGCAGGCAATCCCACGGTGGCCAGAAGAAACGATACAAGGACACTCTCAAGGTCTCTCTCAAGAACTTTGGATTTGACTGCAACATGAAAGACACTGGCACAGGGCCATTCAGCATGGCATGCCCACATCAGAAAGGGTGCTGTGCTCTATGAGCAAAGCAGAATTGAGACATCACAAAGTAAATGCAGGATGAGCAAATTTGGAGTATCCATCCCAAATATTCATACGGACTATCTGTGCCCATCCTGTGGTAGAGCATTCCGAGCTCATATTGGTCTGATCAGCCACAGTCAAACACATTGAAATTTCACTTTATCTTGGTGATGTCATTTTGGTCCTCTTCGAAGATGAAGGACAACAACCAGCCAACAAACCAGCCTCTGCAACCCTGAGCAAAATCACTTGACCCCTCTAAGCCTTAGTTCCCTCATCTGTAAAATGGGGATACTAGCACTGATTTCTCAGGGCAAATGGAAAGAGCTTTACAAAGAAATATGAAGGTGCTACATGAATATGAGCTATTATTACTATGAGTTGCACTTTTATTTAATATTCTATTTAATATTTTTAGATTTCCAAGCATTTATTTCTTCTCTCTCCAATCTTCCCCTATATGGGGGGGAAGAAATCCTCAATTATAGTCAAGTAAAATATTCCCACATTGGCCATGTCCAAACTCTTTCATCGGGCGAGCAGCACCACTCACCATCAGGCCTCTGAAGTCCTGGCTCCTCCCTTTGTTCATCAGAATTCTTAAGTCTTTTATTCACAATATTGATGTTATTGTCTAAATTGTTCTTATTCCGCTCACCCCACTCTGCATCAGTTCAGATGTTTTCTGAGGCATCTCTGAAACTGCACAACAGTCTTCCCCTGTGACTGCACCATAATTGGTGCCTTCCCCAGTTGGTGGGCACCTCCTTCATTTCCAGTTCTTTGCCTTTATAAAAAGGGTTACTATAGATGTTTTTATTCAAATAGATCCTTTTCCTCTTTCTTTGATCTCTTTGGGGTATAGGCCCAGTAATATCACTAGTCAAAGGGCATGTCCATTTGAGTAACCTTTGAGCCATATTTCTAAATTGCTTTCCAAAATTACTGGATATTAGTTGTCCTTTTCAGAACTTGATACTTCTGCTCCTAACTCTTAGCTTTCACACAGGCCCTAGAAGTCTATCCCTGACATTCACTCCCACTTCAACTTCTTCAAGAAATCCTTGTCTTCCTTTGAGGTTCAGTACTGAGGGAATAGTATAATGGGAAGAATGCTGTATTTAGAGACTGTAGTCCTGAGTTTGAATCTTGTCCCTTGCTACTTACTGCCTAGATCATCCTGAGCATGCTCCTCACCTCTTCTGGGTCTCAGTTTTCTCCAATGTAAAATGAGAGCAGAGCTGGACCACATGACCCTTGGACTATATGGACCCTAAATTTCTGACCTATGGGAAATAAGGAAGGGGTTCTGGTTCCACAGGTTAAAACTTCCAACTTTAAGTGATCAGAGTCATGACTTAGTATGATCAGATTAAAGGTCAGAAACTTGTGGGCAGACTTGATGTGCTGTTTGAGGGAAAGCCTATCAGAGAGGAGAACATGAAGTCATGTGGTCCATGGATGGTGTAGTGGGAAGTCCAAAATCTGGAACAGTATAAAAGGGCTTGCATTGGTCTGAACAAATTGTAATCTTTCTGTAGCCTTACTTGGGAGCTATCCGTTCAGGGGGAATGAACATAGAAGGAACTACCCCTCCTCCTGAAAAGGGGTGGGGTCCACTTTGGCCAAAGCGTTCAATTCTTCTGAATTCTACTTTAATAAATTTTCCTTGATACCTTTTTGTGTATCGTGTGTTTCCATCCCACAATTTCTTACATGTCATTTCAGTTTTTTTCCTTTCTAGCAGATTTTTGTAAACGTTTATCCTCTACACAGCGGCCAAACCAACTTTCCTCAAACACAGACCTGACCTTGTCATTTCACTCTTGAAAGGTCTTCAGCCCACTGGCCCCCAGTTACCTCCAAGATAAAATCTCCGCCTGACAAGGAAAAGCCTCCACAACTTGGAACCCACATACCTCTCTAGAGTTATTCCACATTACTCTCCTTCATGTGCTCTCCATTCCAATCAAACTGGTCTACTTGCTTTTCCCCATATGTAAAGTACCATCTCCTACCACCATACCTTTGCACAATATCTAGAATGGACTTCCTCCTCACCTCCACCACTTAGAATCCATAATTTCTTTTTTTCTTTCCCGCTTGCATTGTTTACCTGCTTGTTTTCTTTCCTTTTCCTCTTTTTCTCCTTTTTCTTTCTTCCTTCCTTCCTTTCTTCCTTCCCTCCTTACCTCCCTCTTTCCCTTCCCTTTCTCCATTCCTTCCTTCTGTTATTTCTCTAGGTCTCCCAACCTCATTCTGGTTAGAAGTACAGCAGTAGCTCATGAGCCTCATCCCAAAACTGATGAGCTCTGGCCTCCTCTGTTCCTGATCTGGGCTGGTCTACACCTTCTTATCAGCCTGGTGGTTCTGGGTTACAAGAGTCTCACCCTACAAGTGTAGAAGCATGATAAACTTCTATACCATCTCCACTGCATCATAGAACTTCTGATTCTAAGAGATCTACCAGCCTCAACCTCCCCTGTAGGTCTGACTACCAACTCCCTAGCTTCAGTTAGGACCTAAGTTTAAATCCAGCCTGAGACACTTCTTCCTAGCTGTGTGCCCCAGACAAACCACTTCACCCTGTTTGCCTCAGTTTCCTCATCAGTAAAATGAGCTGAAGAAGGAAATGACAAACCCCTCCTGTATCTTTACCAAGAAAACCCCAAATGGGGTCACAAAAAATCAGACACAACCATAAAAAGACTGAATAGTAACACAAATTTGCCAGTCTCTACAATCCTATTAAAATATGAGCCCTCTGAAAACCAGGACTATTCTACTTTTTTTTTTGTAGCTCCAGCACTTAGTATACCATGAGAATTTAATAAATGTGTCATTCATTCAAAGGCTCCCAGGATCAGTATTCTAGAACCAGAAGGGACTTTAGAGGTCATGGAATCTAACCCCCTCAATTTACAGACAAGGAGAGAGAGACCCAGAGAGAGGCCATACATGGCTCTCAGGTAAACTCTGAACCCAGATCTACCTGACTGCCAAATCCAGAGCACCCCTAATTCCCTCTACACCCCATGGCCTCTGCACCAAGATACTCTGCCTTCAGTTATTGAAGTGCGTGGTTTATGGACGTCTTGGGAAAGAAAGGCATTACAGATGGACTTCAAAGGCAATGACGCTGGTAAAACTGACTTTATATCCTCAACCTCACCAGCCATTATACTTAGGGCATTGCTGTTGTTAGTAGCAGTGATGATAGTAAGTATCACTAGCATTTCTATAGAGCTCTAACTTGGCAGAACCTTTGATCAATCATTTGGTCCTCATCACAACCCTGAGAGGTGTGTGCTATTAAATGTTCCCATCTTACAGATGAGGAAACTTGAGTCTCTGAATGGTTATGTGATTTGCCCAGAGTCACACAGCTCTCAAAAAAATAACCAATTTCTGCAGCGCATAGAGAGGAAGGGAGATGGTGCAGTGGACTGAGTGCCGAGCCCAGAGTCAGGAAGACCCGAATTCTAATCCAGCTTTAGATACTACTTGTGTGACCCTGGGCAAGTCACTTAATCCTGTTTGCCTCAGTTTCCTCCTCTGTAAAATGAGCTGAAGAAGCAAATGGCAAACCACTCCAGTATCTTTACCAAGAAAACCCCAATTGGGATCACAAAAAGTAGGATACAACTGAAACAAACAACCAATTGTTGAGTTGAGCAACAAAATAAAATAGAGAGGTTAGTTGGGGGAAGTTTCATAGATGAGAGTCATAAGCAAGCCTCCAAAGACAGGAATGCATGTGGTAGAGGAAATCCCTGGGCCTGGGGGCAGAAGACCTTGTGACTTCCACTCTCAGAATTATAGACTCATCCCTGGGTAACTCAAAGCCACCATCAAGGCCATCCAGCCCAATTGTTAAGGTTAGGGGTGCTCAGGACCTCCAAATACCTACATGCTAGGTTCTGCCCAAATGAACTCAACTCAAACCTTATTTCAGCCAAAGAAAAACAAAGTTTATTAAAGATCTACCACATTGGCAGACTCTTAAGAAATCTGTGCACCTTCATGGAAATGGGATGGGTTTTATATACAGAAAGATTGTGGGAGGGATATAGGAATGGCCTAGCAGTCTGGGAGGTGGGGTCTAAGGAGGATTTTGATGGGACTGGTTCCCAACTGGTTAAGGGTAGGAAGTAGCTGAAGTCTACCTGGAGATAACACGCAATGGAGAGCTAGGCTAGGTTAAGGGTAACAGAGATTGGGGCAGAGTGATAAAAAAAAAAAAGCTTACGACTTCAGGCAAACACTAGATCAAGTGGGAAGACAGGAGAGTTCAAGGCGGCTCCTAGAGCCTGTGCCCCATCACTCCCCCCTCATTTTTCAGAGGAGGAAACTGAGGGCCAGATCAGTGATGGGACTTGATATGTGACTCAACTTCTCTTCTGTAAAACAGGTTGAAACATCACTCAACCATCTGTATCACAGGACTATTTGGACAAATGCTCTGTAAACTTGAAATAACAAATGTGAGTCACTATTAGCATTATTTTCATAGGAAGAAGGTCATTCCCAGGCTGGAGGTACAAAGTCCCTTGAGCAATTCAGTTTGCAAGAAAAGGGCATGAGGAAGGAGTTAAGTTTGACTGACTCCAAGAGCAGAAGTCAGAATGTGTCTGTGGCAGACTTGAATGTCATTTAGGTGGGGGGAGGCTGTAGAGATTAGACAAGTCTCTTCCAGATGTGAGAGTATGCAAGTTCAACCAGCTACCCAGGTGAAGATGATGATCTTTCCATAACTGCTGCCCCCTAACTCTCAGAGGGGGTCTCCGACTGGCAGAGAGATGGCACCAACATCAGGAGCAGCCACTGAGAAAACCGTCCTCCTCACATTTGGCCTTTTACACTTGAGCCTATAAGGGAGGCAGAATTGTATCTGGAACCAGGGGTCCTGGGTTCAAAATCTCATCTCTACCACATAGTCCCTACATGACCTTGGGAAAAGTCACTCAATCCCTGTGGGATTCAGTTTCCTTACCATTTTTTATCTATAGTGTCTTCTAACTCTATGCAAATTCCAATGTTCCAGAACAGTCCATCCCAGGGCATGCTGGTTAATTGAAGTTTGATTTGGGGAACCTTAGGTCTTGCAGAATCTATACTGAAAAGGTGTTTCTCACCCTTCCCTCCCGTGTACCCCATTATCTTGGTTAAGAAAACCCCAAATGAGGTCACAAAGAGTAGGACACAACTGGGTGGGGTGGCAAGGGTCATACTGCATTCTCTCCCTATTATCAATGACATCTCTAGATTTCATCAAGGTTTTAGGCTAAGCCTTCATACTCCACCCATGCCTTTGGAATCTGAAGGAATTTCGGAGAACTAGGTCTTTGTGCTGGACAGGGAGTCACTTTCTTTTCTTTTTTTCTTACAAATCAGGACTTGATTTACTGTTCTAGTGTTATCTAACCTTAAGAAAGTGATGGAGAAAATGTTAATAATGCTTATTAAACTTAAGTGAGTACATTTTTTTGGGGGGGAGGGAGGCAGTTGTTAAATATTGACCAGCAAACATGGAGCTGCTGACCTGACCTCCCTGACTCCCGTTAAGTTCCAGCTAAATTTCCTGCCTTCTACCAGAAACCTTCCCTAACCCCTCTTATAAGACTCCAGGGCCTTCCTTCTGTTATTTCCTGTTTATCTTGTATATAGTTTATTTGTACATATTTTTGTATGTTGTCTTCCCTATTAGAGTATGTGAACTCCCTGGGGAATGGCAGGAAACGGCTTTTGTCTGCTAAGCCCTTTGCATCGTGCTTGGCACATAGTAGGCACTTCATACATGTTTACTGATTGGCTAATAGTCATCGTATTACATTGTATTACATTCTGCTTGTTAAAAGATCCTTGCCAAAATTTTAAATAAATTAAGAGGCTTCTCGAGGTAAGAACAGAAGGTGATTTATTCGATTCTTGTGAGGCAGGGGCGTCCCTCCACCAGGATGGGGCTGATGGAAGGAGGCAACTTACAAAGGATAAAAGGATATACCCTAATGCAGAGAATCCCACCTCCCCACTATCCCACTTTTCCATTGGCTAGAAGGCAGGCTTACAATCTAAGTGCAAAAAACTAGACAAGACTTGGGAAATATTCACCTATCCCAACACACTTCCTTATTTAACACCGAACTAACTGCTGATGTGACTATTCCATAACTAAAGTAAAAAGGAGGGGAGAGGGAAAAGGGGAGATTGTGCTCTAACAAACAAAGGGGAGATTTGAGTCCAAGTTTCAACTACACACCACAGCACTTTCACAGAGAGAAGGGAAGGGAGGGGCTCTACTGCTTACAAGGCTGGATTCCTGGAAATCAGGTATCCAGAAAAAGAGGCCTTATGGAAAAGAAATTTTATTTAGAAAATACAATATTCCCCATGGTTTTTTATTATGAAAAGTCTTCACAATGTCCTCATTTCACTCACACTGAAAGGCCTAGACCCTCCCCACTCAGTGCCCACCTTGAATAAGGACCTCCCAGGCCTTGGGCATGCATTGTTGGCAGAGCCTTTCAGGACCTAGAGTTACTTCCATGCTGAAGTGTCCAAACAGGACATTGGCAGATCATTCATTCATTACTCCCAAAAGCATATCATGTGTGCTCCTCATACTTCTCCCATCTCTCTCTGAGAATGGAGCACAGGGCCAAGATGAGATCTTCACCCCTTACCCTAAAAGAAGTTGAGTCCCATTTGTCTATAGGCCCTGGAAAACCCCACCTTGAACCCTCTTTTAATCTTCTCACTTGATTTGGCTTCCCATGACCAAAACTGTTACCCTTAACCTACTCTATGGTTACCTCTGGATTGCCTCTGGCTACTTCCCACCCTTCATCTCATCAAAATCCTATTTTCTTGGTTCCTGGTGTCAGATCTCTAGTCACCTCTGACCACTCCCATCCAGACCCTCCCTAAACCCACCTCTTGTTATCCCAGAGTACTTGGCTAATCCTAGATGCCTCCCACAATCGTTTGGTATATAAGATCCCTCTTGCCTCTAGCTTAGATTCTGTCCGGTCCACTTGTCAAAACAAGCCTCCCAAATGCTCAGATTCCTGAAGAGTCTGGCTAATATGGTGGATCTTGAATAAACTTTGCTTTTCTTTGACTGAAAGAAGGCTTCAGTTGGATTCATTCGGGCAGGACCAGGAATGTAGGTATTGTGGCATCCTGAGCACCTGTAAACCTCAACATCTCCATCCAGCTAGATACCACCCACCCTCCAGAATCTAGCTTTTACCTCCTGCATGAAGCCTTGTTGATAGCCCTGGTTCAGGGACTTGACCACCCTCTGAACTAGAGTTATATCACTGACCAACGCAACCACTCCTTTGGGACATAGCCAGTATTGCCTCAGTTAAGTTGTGAGGTGTGTGCCCTCTTCCTCTAGCCAGTCCATAAAGTTCCCTGAGGACAGGGACTGGATCTTACAACTTTTTGTATCCTCCCATTCTGTGCCAGATATTCACTAAACATTTGGTTATATTTTTAAAGCACCCTAAATTTAGCACCTGTGGACTATGACTTTCAATGGTTATATCAATTGTGGCAAAAATGATAAAGACAAAACCAGTATTGTCATGGGACCCTCACTAATATATGTCTTTGTTTTCCCTGCTTATTCAATGTTAAACTTCTTGAGAAAAGGATAGGGTCTGGTTCCATCTTTGTATTCTCTAGTACCTTGCACATAGAAGGTGCTTCATATATCTTTGGTGGACTTAATGTAGGAAGAGGTATCATGATGTCTGGGTGTGACCTTCTGGGATGGTTGCTTCCACTTGGGCATGGCCATTTTTCCAAAGCATGCTTGGCTCTCTGATTCCTGCTAGAAAAGTATTAGTTAGTGACCACAAGATATCCCTAGATGGAGGAAGCAAATCTAATGAAGCCCAGATTTGCAATAGGAGTCCAGCCTTCACTCATGGAATTAAGATGGTCAAAGTTAGGGTGAGAAGTCCAGACTTGGAGATGCAGGTGAAGACAGAGTGGATGGGTTAAGCTGTAGAAAGAGTCAATTGAGAAACATGGAGAAAACCAGGAGAATTTAGAACATCTAAAGGGTATAGTTTGATAAAATGTGACTGCTGCATGGCTCCTATGGCTTTTAAGGTCCAGGAGTGCTGGGATGGTGAAAGGGGGAGGGGAGGTTCAAGGTCTGGGCCCAGCCTCTCTTCATCACCCACCCTCGGGTAGCCTGGCAGGCAGATACTGATCCTGATACTGATACTGGGGTCATAAAGAGTCAGCCACAATTGACCAACAAGAAGAATGTAAAATACAGTTCATGTAGCTACCGATTTATTTGGAATGACAAGACACCCACATATGAAATGAAGTAATCATGCAAAGTAGCATCTGGTTGTGATAATAACAGACAGCACAGATTAACATTGGTCAGGACAACTGGGGAAAGGAGTACCTTGGGGAAAAGAGATTGAATCTGCAGTTGCTGTTAAGTCATTTCAGTCATGTCCAACTCTCTGTGACCCCATTTGGGATCTTCTTGGCAAAGATATTAGAGTGGCTTTCTGTTTCCTTCTCCAGCTCATTTTACAGATGAGGAAACTGAAGCAAATAGGTTTAGTTAAGTGACTTACCCAGGGTCACCCAGCTAATCAGAGGCTGGATTTGAACTCAGGCCTGGTGTTCTATCTACTGTGCTCCCAGCTGCCCCACTTGAATCTCCTAGAATAAAGTTAGTCCAAGCAGTCTCATCCGCTCTTCTTTCTTGCTGCCCTCTATCGACCTTCAGATCACTCCCTAGACTTTTTCAATGACCTCAGTGTCCTCTCACAGTCTTCTCCATCCCTACCACACTCCTCATCCATTTCAGCATCGATGTCAATGATTGCTCTTGAGACATGATCAAGAGGTCTCTCAATATCCTTAATTCTAAGGACCACCTCTATCCCACTGCAGCCTCCCACCAGCATGGTCTGCCATGACGATTCTTCATCCCTTGGCAATGGGCTACCTGCACAGTTCTGAGATCTGATTATGGCTTACTGTGCCTTAGACCATCCACGGCCCATTTCCCAGGTCCAGCTTCCCCACTCTGGTTTTACTTGTCTCTATACTTGGCCTTGATGCCATGTTGTGCTACTGCTCCCCTAAGATCTCCTGCCTCTCTGATCTTTAGCCAGACTTTTCCTGGGTAAACCTCACCCTCTGAATTCTCCTGTCCTACTTCTTGACTACTAAGCAGTTTAATGATGCTGCATAATATGAACCGGGCCCTTGCTGCTGCACAGCCTTCACTCTACAGTTTCTCACTTCTAAATCTCCAAAGTAAGCAGCCTTTAAGCAAAACGTAGTGTCCCTGCTTATTTCTTTTAATGAGGTCAGTTTTGCTTTGGCTTTGTCTGAGATCATGATTGCCATTCCTGCCTTTTTCACCTCAACTGAAGCATAATAAATTCTGCTCCAGACCCTTATTTTTACCATGTGTCTCTCTCTGTTTCAAAAGTGTTTCTTTTTGCATTCTAATTACCCCTATCACCAATCTGCCCTCTCTCCTATCATCCCTCCCTTCCCTTACCCCATCTTCTCTTTTGTCCTGTAGGGCCAGATAGCTTTCTATTCCCCATTACCTGTATTTCTTATTTCCTAGTAGCAAGAACA
>JAQQSK010008573.1:0-13453 GCA_028658325.1 Potorous gilbertii
GCTCTAGATCAGTTATCCTAATATATGGGTTTGCTTGGCTTTTTTGTTTTTTTTATAAAAACTTGTGAATCCATACATAAACACAACCCCTGCATGTTTAGATCTCCTATGACTCTTTTTTTGTCCATTTCTAGTTGCTGTTAGTAAAAAAGATTAGTCATTTTACTCTGTGTAAGTGACCTTCATATTCTTGTGATGTTCCACTTGTTATGTCCAGGTTGCTTAATATAGCCATGCTCTTGAGTTTAGTTTTCTATAAATTTTAGGGTAATTGGTCTCACAGTCTTGTGTTTCCCTGTCTTACTCAGTCCTCCACTGGGAACGTTTGCTCAGAATACAATAAAAGTCAGCTTATCTTTCTTTATCTTAAGATAAAGCCCATTATGTACAGTTAGCAAAATAAATAAAGGTTAAAAGCCTAGGAAGCTTGAAAGGGAAAGGACATAGGGAGAGTGGAGGAGGTGGCAAGTGGATAAATTTACCAGGGCCCAGCAGTACAAAGGCATATCATGTTCTGTGCAGGGAGATGACTCTTTCATCAGTCAGCAAGCCAGAGTAGCTTCCATCTGCTCATGATTCTATTTAATTCAGCATAGCAGGACCATTCGCAGTCAACTCCAACCACTGGTGCCCGTCTCCATCCAGGTTTTTATCCTCTCCACAAAAATACAAAATTCCCAAGTTTCTGTGTGTCTTTTTTCTAATCCTTCCAGATAGGAAAACAACAACAAATTACACTTCCCAGCAGCATCCCCCGGATGATAGAGTTAAATTCAAATCACTCCTTATCATTCTCTTTTCCAGAATAAAATTTTCCCTACAAGTCTTATATTTCCAAAACTTCAACCACAGTTGTAAATTCCTTTTTCAAATTCTTTCCAAGGTCTTAAAATCTTCATGTATCAACGAAGCTTTGAAATGGAGAAAGCTGATTATAAAATGAACAATAACCAAGGTTCCTATGTGCTACTATTCTATATTTTCAGGCCAGAATTGGTTTCCATTCATGTCTGTACATATCCATTGCAAAAATTTTCTTTGTTAAGATACTGTGTGCCTGATCTTTTGTCTGTATGTAGCCTCTTAAATTCATATGACAAGTTCCTCCTGAATTTACCTTCGTTCTCATTTCGACAAGTATTTATTAAATTCCTTCGATATGCCAAACTCTCTGTGAAATGGCAAGGATACAATACAAAAACAAAATCCTAAACAGTCCCTGCTTTCAGAGAACTTGGGGGTTGGTGGGGGGGGGCAAGGGCAAAGGAGGGAAAGGCTAGATTAATACCAATTAAGAAATTATAAAATACATATACAAAATAGTTTTGCGGAGTGAAGAAAATAGTAATAACTCAGAGAATCCAGAAAAGTAAAATCCTTCTAAAATGGCTGTGGTTGTAATTAGTTTGACCAGGATAAAGCAGTTCTTCCATAATTCTTAATTTTCTCAGGGTCAAGTGTTACCCCTGATTCATCCTGACTATGTGATGTGTAAATTTAGTGAGTATTTGAATAAAATAGTGAATGGAATGATGAGTAGTAATATTTATGCACAATGGATTTTAGATGTCATTCACTCTGTTACAGGGTATGATAAAGCATTATAAAAATATTCAGCTAAATCCTAGCAGTTGTATATTGCCCTTCACTATTAAGTTTCCATATTTGGGAGCTATTAGGGACGGACTTCAAGCGCTGGCGGAGAAATGTACTCAACAATACCTTACAGCATCTCCCAGGGTACCTAACTTGAATTCAGGGAATAGGTTACTCATGAGATGAGATCTGGCTCGTACACGAGGCTGACCAATTATTCTGTTCAAGCTGTTAACCATATAGGATCATGTAGGAAATATGAATATAATATCCCTGGTGAAGGGTTGGCTGGCCACAAATATTCCTGGGAAAATGTAGTTCTTTCAAGTTGAGTAAGAGAGAAAACTAATGTGAGAGCAGCCTTTGGATGGAATCAGAGGTTATCTGCCATATCTGCAGTTCCCTTCCTCAAAGTGATGATGAATGACTTCTTTCTAAATGGACAATATCAAAGGTGTGCCAACCGTGTTTTCTATGTGCTTACTCAGGTAACGGGAGCTCTGAGAGGCACAGTTTTCCCCTGCTCTGCCCAAGGCTCACTTTTGCTTAATTGTGTATTATAAGAATTTATTTTGTTAAATAATACATTTGCCATATTTAACATTATTTCTCATAAACTCTTGGATCAACCGTATCCTTATTTTGCTTAAGATCCCTTTCTATGCAGCATGTAGGTGCAATGGAAACCACACAGGGAAAAAGGACCTTACCTAAGTTACGACTAGGAACTCAACCCCTACCCCCATAACACTGCTCGAGAGTTTTTTATCGGATAAGCATAACCCAATTTGTAACTATCCTCCTAATGTGAATGTGGGCCATATTTTATAAATCTGCCCTTAAAGGTCTGAGCTAAAGTTTCATAAAAAGAAAAAGATTTCCAACAAAACCAAGTATGTTCTTATTAGAAATTCATGCTGTTTCAAAGATTCTCAGCCACATGTCCCATCTAGCCATCAGGTTCTTATTCAACAAAATTGAACACAGTGACAATTTAAACTCTCTTAATTTTTTCTCTATTCAAAAAGTCAACCATTAAGCACAATTTATTTTCTTCAGCTCAGAGAAGTTATAAACCCAGAGGGCTAATCTATGATCGGTACCACTACAAGAACAGCATTTATTAAGTACCTACCATGTGCAAGACACTATGATAGGCAAGAGGATACAGAAACAGCTATAAGACCTGTCCTCAAGGGGAAGATGTGATACAGTATGTAAACAAATAAGTAAACACAAGATAATTTGCAGGCACTAACACCTAGGGAATCAAAAAGAAAGATTTCCTGTAGGATAAGGCATTTGAGTTGAATCTTGAAGGAAACTGAATAAAAGTTGTATTCATAGAAAAAGAAGCAAAAGATATACCTTGACCAGATGAAATAAAGTAACCCAAACTCAATTACTCAGCTGCCATTTGCTGAGAACCAATTATCTAAGACAAACTGACAAGTTCTGGGTACAAAAGGACAAAAATGAAATGCCCTCAAGAATGCTATATTCTCTTGAGGGAAACACATAAAATAAATGAAGAGTAAATTTCAGGGAGGCCCTTGCAATTAGAGAAGAATCAGGAAAATGAAGGAGTCATAGCTTAACCTCAGAAAAACCCATGACTCTAGGAGTATTGGGGTTCCCAACAAGGAAAAATGTCTTGATAAGATTTCTTAAACTGGAGTCCACAAACATGGGTGATGATAGATAACCAGAGAACTGTATTTCAACATAATTGGCTTCCACTGTGATCTTATGCATTTTATTTTATGCATTTTAAAACATTCTGAGAATGGGTCTATAAACCTCTACATACTATACTAAAGGAATACATTAAAAAAAAAGATTAAGAACTTCTGGTAGAGTAAGCTCTGAGGAATAACACATCTTCCACTCTTGTATGTCTCCTCCTACTGAACCATCAAAAAGCATTGACTTCATGCTTAAGTAAGAGGATCTCATACCCCAAAGTCCTTTCTACTTCTGAAACCAAGGATGTGCAGCGCCCACCTAAGGGAACATTTGCCCAGGGCATCATTCCCCAATTTATTCTTCCCAAACTCTTGGATGAGATTATTCAAATTACTCTAGGCTGTCAGACAAGCCCCAAATTGGAGCTGTGTCTTTAGCTGTTTTAAAGGAAGATTTTCCCTCTAGCTGCTACCAATCTCCTAAATCAGCTTGGAGGAAAAAGGGGTGAATAATGTAATAGCTGAGCATTAGCTATTCATAAAGGGCTTTCCATTTGATTCTTATCCCCACCTGATAAGGGAGGTAGTCACTTATTACCTCAATTTTACTAGTGAGGAAAAGGAGGAGAGAAGTTACTGGCCCAGGGAAATAGCTAATAGGCGTCAGATACAGGACTCAAATCCGAGTCTATTGTCTCCACATCCAGAGCTCTTTTTCTTACACCAAAATTGCGGGTAGATGACAGGGTAGGTCACTCATCTAATTCTTTGCATAGATCAGGTTGGGTGAAGGACAACGCACTTTCAGTTATCACCTGCCCCTATTCAATCACATTCAAAAAATGGGCATCTATTTTGTATGCCTTTACACATAGTGTGCTCTCAGTTAAATGTTGAATTATTTTGAATTGTATTGCCTGGCATAAACTGCATAAAGCACTTGAAGATCACTTAATTGGTCTTTCTTGGAGTTAACTGTCATTTGCTACGCTGGATATTATTTAGATTTTCATTTCTCAGCAACTTAACATTGAGCTATGTGGCCATTTGAAAGTTTTTCTACACTTATTACTCATAAATCATGGCTAAGAAACATGGTCTTTAAATTCACTGAAGACAGACCTTGAAGATTCATATAAAGACTTTAGGGGAGGGGATCTATATGGAGGAAAGGAAAATTATACTTTATTTCTATTTATAAAATTTACATTTCTTTCTAAGAACTCTGTAATAGGGTAACTAGAGTGTCATAAGAAGCTCAAATCTCTCAGCTACAAGCAGTGTAATTGGAAATTGAAAAATAATTCCCTGAGAAGCATGCATTTTTAATTTATTGTGTTTTCGAGTAAACAGAAATCTAATTAAAGTAGGTCCTGATATCTTCTGAGGTCTTAAACACTACCAGAAATAAAATCCTAAAAGGTCCACTACAACACCTCCAAGTTACACAAACCTCTCTGAAATACCACTGTTTCGGAGGTCAAGAGAATTGGCTTAGGATACTAAGCAAGAAATTAGCTAAACCAGAAAGAAACAGCCTGTGTCCTCTTAAGCAACCTTTAAACATCAATCAGCTGAAACAGCTGCCAGCACATAGACAAGGAGAACTCAGTGGGCTACCTTGCAAGAGAAATGATATCAAAGACTTTATGGTGTTTCTGAAATATCATTGAGAAGTAGATTCTCTCACTGCCACAGGCAAGTTCTTTTCATTAATTCTACGTCAAGGGACATGACGCTGCATCACCCTCTATGTGAGATTCCTGTACAACTTACAGACCTTTCAATACAGTATACTCTGACTTCTTAGACATTTGGTCCCAGTGGTATTTTAGGGGATGGTTTCCAGTTTTTTTCTTTATCAAATGATAGCCTTAACATTATCATGGATAGATTCAATCATCATTTGAATTCAAATGATCTTTTAAATGATTATTCTTGATCAAAGTCAACTTTTTATTAATTAGAAATTGACAACCTATTTGCTGGTTTATCCTCCACCCCCACCCCTTTCCCTGTTTTGTTCTTTGCACTGCTAAATAATCCTACTAAACCCAGTCTAATAAGGTTAAGGTGAAATTCAAATCAGCTAAAACCACTGCTCTTTTCTTCATTTACGCCCACTGTGATTATCTACTGATCATCTTCCCTAATGTTTTTCTTCTAGTTTTTTATTTGGGAATACTCTATTTACCATGTTGATGCTTCTAACTAATGTATCCCCTCTTTTGGCTTTTTTCTTCACCCAACAATCTGAGTTCTATTCTGCCATACTAGAGTATATTGAGACAACCTGTTCCATTGTAAGTTTCCCCTTAGAGTCAAATCTAATTGCATCTTTTCAGTCCTCATTATTCTTCACCTCTGCAGTTTTTGACACATTAGGCTACCACCTCTTTTTCTGACACTCCTTACCGTTCTGCTTCAGTGATGATTCACTCTCACTGTTGCCCTCTTACCTGACTGCTCCTTCTTAACCTCCTTGTTTCCTTATGTTCTTCCTGCCTCTTAAATATGGACTTCCCTTAAGTCTTTTTCTAGACTTTCTTTTTCTCTTCCTAACCTTTCCTCCTTAATGATCTTATAAATTCCTGTAGCTTCAATGATCACCTCTATGCCAAAGGACCCCTAAATCTTGCCCAACGTACCAATTCCATATTTCAAACCTCACTTTTACTTTGGGCATTTCTACTTGTATTGCCACTATCCTCCTCAATGGTGCCTCAGATTCAATACATCTGAAAGTGAACTCATCTTTCTCCTAAAACTTCCTTCCCTTTAACTTAGGATCATAAATTTAGAACTGGAAAGGATGTTAATATCATCGAGTTCAACTCCTTATCTTATAGGTGAGGAAACAAAAGCACAGAAAGGAAGGGAATAGATATTTATAAAGATCTATTATATTCCAGGCACTGTGTCAACCATTTTTTACAAGTATTATGTAACTTGTTCATCATAACAACTCTTTGAGGTAGATGCTATTAATTATCCTCATATTACATTTGAAGAAACTGAGGCAAACAGGTTAAGTGATTTGCTCAGGATCATTCAGCTAGTAAGTATTTGAGTTCTAGTGGCATCATAGGTTACCAGGCTCAAACTTTCAGGAATCTGTGACTTACTTCATGACATCCAGTTAGATCTTAATTCCAGCGGATGTTACCTCTACAGTAGCTATTGCATTCATGCCCTCCTCTCTGCTCTTACTGCCACTATCCTAGTTCAGATGCTCATTATTTTTCAACTCCACTATTACTATAGCCTTTTAAAATATCTATTTTTTTTTTTTGCTTCTAGTCTCTCCCCCAATGCATTCTCCTTTCACACTTCACATAGCTTTCTGAGCAATTTTCCTAATGTACTGATCTGATCCCATTAGGACACTGATCATTTGTAGTGACTTTACATTATTTAGAAAATAAAACATAAATGTCATATCTTGACATTCTCAATCTTTTGCTTTTTTGTCTTTGATCTGCCTATCAAGACATATAATATTATTGGCCTGCTTCCCATTCAGTAGCCTTGTCTTGCCCTCTTCCCTCACAGTACCTTGGCTTACTTCCTCACCTCCATGCAAAGAATGGATTTTCCCATTACCACCTCCAGTGAACTTCATCTCTTGAAATTCTTCCCTTCTTTTTAATCCTAATACCAATTTCACCTCCTCTAGAAAGCCTTGACTGAATCCTCCCAGCTTAAAGTGATCTTTTCCTCATAATATTTCTTAAAGCACTTTGGACCTTTCCTGTCGCACCCTTTTTAGGATTATAGTTATTTGTGTGTGTATCATTCTTCCAATAGCATAAGGGCAGAAGTTGTTTCTAATTTCATTTTTGTATCTTGTGGCAGTGGACCAAGACCTAGTTTCAAAGTCAGGAAGACCAGGGTAAAAGTCCCATCTTTGACACCTAGTAGCTGTGTGACTATGGGCAAGTCATTTACTCTCTCAGTGCTCTAAGCAACTCGATAATAAATTAAATTGTAGAGAAGGTACCAATGAATATAGCAAACCAATTTCCTTCCTTTCCTTACAGAGTTATTAGGCTGGTAGATAACTGAGTGGATATAACTGCACAATTTCCTCTTTCCCATTCTTGTTTTTGTTCTGGGAACTGCACAATCTCCTCTTTCCCACTCTTGTTTTTGTTCTGAGAACAATAAACAAATCAATATTACTATGGGTACCTGGAAGGATGTGATAATCTACTGCTGTAATAATTTATAATTCTGCTCACAACTCCTGTGACTGCTTAGACTAAAGCTCCTTTGTCTGGCCACCAATTCTTTACATATGTTGTATTCCCCTAAAAAATGAAGTTCCTTGAAGGCAAGAATGGTCTCACTCTTTTATTTATAACCCTAGCACAGTAAATGCTTATTGAATGATTGATTGGTAAGAAGATTGCTATGAGTATAATTTCCCTAGATTTTAACAGAGTATTTTTCAAAGTCTGTCATGTTCTTCTTGTAGATAAGATGAAGAGCTCCAGATTTGGAGCAGGTTGATTTTTGTTATTAGTTTTCAGACATTTCAGTCACATTCAACTTTTCATGACCCCATGTAGGTCTTCTTGGCAAAGGTACTGGAATGGTTTGCCATTTTCTTCTCCAACTTATTTTAGAAATGAGGAAACTGAGGCAAGCAGGATTAAGGCACTTGCCCCGGTTCACACATCTAATAAGTGTTTGAGTCAAAATTGGAATTCAGATTTTCCAGACTCCAGGACTGCTGCTATCTACTTTGCCACCAAGTTGCCCTACATGATTGACTACTTAGATGCAAAGAGTAGTCATCAGTGATTTGATTTTAATTTAGAGGGAAGTCTATAATTGAGTACCTTTGGTCTGTGTTTGAATGCAAAAATATCTCAATAGGCTACAATGTTGGTCCAAATCTAATAAGATGGAATTTAATAGGGGAAAAGGAAATGAAGTTCAAAGTGGAATTGGACACCCAAGACCAGTAAAACTTGGAGCTTTTTAAGGGTTCTTATCTGGATAAAACAAGACCAGGAACTATAGGGGGTTGGGAGGGGCAAGGAAACCTGGACAGGCTGGAAAAGGTACTGATTCATATATGGGGGAGATACATGGAGAATGGGCAGTTATTCAAACTCCCCAAAATATGGCTTTTAGCCCCTTACTACAAGTCTTACTGTGGTGGGATGACTCACAGGATTTAAGCCTTCCTAGCATTCTTTAGCTACTAAGGTACTTTACCACTCTGTCAAGATTCCTCTCCTAGATTCTGACTGTTTGGAATCTGAAGGCTAGCTCAAAAAGAGGAATTACCCTTGTTTTGCTTGGCCTCAGAGGACCTAAAGATAGGTAAATTTAATTGATAATCAGAAATGCTTCCTAACAATTAGAATGATGGCAGAGAAGAACTGGGAGAAGGGACCTACAGGTAGGGTCCAAGCCTGGGGCAATCCACTAGCCCAACCTCCCCTCCCCTCTATCTCTCCTGAAAACCAGCAGCCCTCTAGGCAAGTGAGCAGTCTGTGCAACATAGCAAGGCTTCACCCCAGCAATCCCACTCATAGTGCTAGCCACTGCGGAAGTTTTGACCCTGTTGTTGATCAGTAGTGAAGACCTTCTCTGTGACTGGTCAACCGCAAGACCTTGCCTCTGAGGCCCACAAACAGAGAGAGTCTTTCTCTTTAGCAACCCAGCAGCAGGGCCCCACCCCTGGGGCAGATAAGCAGCAAGATCCCTTCTCCAAGGTCAGCTACCAGAAAGATTCTATTACCATTAGAACCCAGAAGCAAGGCATCACCCCAGGAATAGGCCAACAGTTAAACCTACACCCAGGGCAAGATGAGAAGGAGGTACGAGCCCCCAGTACAAACCAGAAAGAAAATGTACTGTCCAGAGAAAGCAAGTATCTAAGCCCTGAATGAAGCTCAGTGAAAGCCAGTGGTAAGACCCAGAGCACCAGCACAAAAAGCTTGGGACAGTGCAGGACTATAGCCCAACTCTCATAGGAAACTACCATGAAACTACCAAAAAAGGCAGAAAAAATGAGCAAAAAATAAAAAGAACTTGACTATATAAATTTACTATGGTGACAGGGGAGGATCAAGGCATAAACTTAGAAGAGGACAATAGTGTCACCCTCCAAAGAAAATATAATTTGGTCTGAGGCCCAAAAAGAATTCCTGAAAGAGCTTTAAAAGGATTTATTTTTAAAATTGAATTAGAGAAGTAGAAGAAAAATTGGGAAAAGATATGACAGTAATTCAAGAGAATCACAAACAACTCAATAGTATGAGAAATACATACAAAAACTTGCTGAAAACAATA
The DNA here is from genome assembly GCA_028658325.1 of Potorous gilbertii. Lineage (NCBI taxonomy): Eukaryota > Metazoa > Chordata > Mammalia > Diprotodontia > Potoroidae > Potorous > Potorous gilbertii. The sequence goes on from JAQQSK010008573.1 coordinate 9,591, forward strand.
ACTCTAAAAATAGAAGTGGCCAAAATGGAAAAGGGTGATAAAAGTTCACTGAAGAAAATAATTCCTTAAAAATTAGAATTGAACAAGTGGAAACTAATGACTGTATGAGACATCAAAATAAGATAAAAACAAATCAGAAAAGTAAAAATAAAAAAAATATGTGAAATTTCTCTTTGGTAAAACAAATGACCTAGAAAATAGATCCAGGAGAGATAATATAAGAATTATCGCACTATCCAAAAGCCATGATTAAAAAAAAGCCTAGATAATATCTTTCAAGAAATTATCAAAGAAAATTGCCCTTATATATTAGAACCAGAGGGCAAAATAGAAATCAACTAATCAACGAAATCACTAATCAACACCTGAAAATGAAAACTTCCAGGAAAACTTGTGAGGAGAGAAAAGATGAAGGATGAGAGGGGACATAAGTGAAAAATAGCATGGAGAGAAATACACATTTATCATAACTTTAAATGTGAATGGCATGAACTCACTCATAAAATGGAAGCAGATAGAAGAATGGATTAAAAATCAGAATCCTACAAAATGTTGTTGACAAGAAATACATTTGAAACACAGAGATACACACAGAGTAAAGGTGGAGCAGAATCTAGTATACTTTGGATGAAGCAAAGAAAGCAGCAGTAGCAATTATGATCTCAGACAAAGTAAAAGCAAAAATAGGTCTAATTAAAAGTGATAAATCAGGAAACTATATCTTGTTAAAAGGTAACATAGACAATGAAGTCTTATCAATACTGTGTATGTGTATGCGCATATCAAATGGTATAGCATCTAAATTTTTGAAGAAATTGAATGAGTTACTGGAGGAAACAGATAAAACTATACTAGTGGGGGGCTTCAACTTTCTTCTCTCCAATCTAGAAAAATCTAACCAAAAAAAATAAACAAGAAAGAAGTTAAAGAGGTAAATAAAATTCTGGAAAAGTTAGATATGATAACTCTCTGGAGAAAACTGAATGGGAATAGGAAGAAATACACCTTTTTTTCAGTGTTACATGGCACCCGGGGCAGCTAAGTGATGCAATGGATAGAGTACCAGTTCAGGAGTCAGAAGGACCTGAGTTCAAATCTCACCTCAGACACTTGACACTCACTAGCTGAGTGACCTTGGGCAAGTCATTTAACCCCAGTTGCCTCATCCTGGGTCATCTCCAGTCATCCTGATGAATATCTGGTCACTGGATTCAGATGGCTCTGAAGGAGAAGTGAGGCTGGTGATCTGCACAGCCCTCCCTTACTCAAAACAAAGTCAAGTGCAAGCCATGTCATTATTTCTCTGAAGACATGGTCTTCTTTGGCAATGAAGGATGAACACACACACAGCACCCACACAAAACCTGACAATATATTAGCACATTAAAAACCTCACAACCAAAGGCAGAAAAGCAGAAATAGTAAATGCATCTTCTTCAGATCATAATGCAATAAAAATTACATTCAATAGTAGACAATGAAAAGGCAGATTAAAAATTAATTGGAAATTAAATAATCTATCCTAACAAGTGGGTCAAGGAATGAATCATAGAAACAATTGATAATTTCCTTTTTTTTTTAAAAAGTGATGAGACAACAAATCAAAATTTATGGGATACAACCAAAGTGGTACTGAGGGGAAAACTAATATCTCTAATTGCTTACATCAATAAAATAGAGAAAGAGCAAATCAATGAATTGGGCATGCAACTAATAAAATTAGAAAAAAAGCAAATTAAAAATCTCCAATTAAACACCAAATTGGAAATCTTGAAAATCAAAGGAGGGATAAATAAAATTGAAAGTAAGAAAGCCACTGAAGTAATCAATAAAACTAGAAGCTGGTTTTATGAAAAAGTGCAATAGAATAGATAAACCATTGGTTTATTTGATTTCAAAAAGGAAAGAAGAAAACCAAATTACTAGTATTAAAAATGAAAGGGGTAACTTTACCATTAATGAAGAGGAAATTAATTAGTAGCTATTTTGCCCAATTACATGCCAAATAAATTTGACAATCTAAATGAAATGGATGAATATCTACAAAATATAAATTATCCAGATTAAAAGAAAAAAATTAAATACTTAACCCAAACTTGGACAAAGAAGTTGAATAAATCATCAGTGAACTTCCTAAGAAAAATTCCCCAGGACCAGATGGACTCGCAAGTGAATTCTACCAAATATTTGAAGAATAATTAGTCTCAATACCATATAAACTATTTGAAAAAATAGGTGAAAAAGGAGTCCTGTCAAATTGCTTTTACAAAACAAATATGGTGCTGTTACCCAAACCACAAAGAGCCAAAACAGAGAAAGGAAATTATAGATCAATTTCCCTAATGGATATTTATGCAAAAATTTTTACATAAAATACTAGCAGAGATTGCAGCAATATATCGTAAGAATCATACACTAGAACAAGGTGAGATTTATACTAGGAATACAGAGCTAATTCAATATTAAAAAAATTATCAGCATAATTGACCATATCAGTAACAAAATCAACAGAAATCATATGATTATCTCAATAGCTTCATAAAAAGGTTACTACAAAATACTGCACCCATTCTTATTAAAAACACTAGAGAGCATGGGAATAAATAAACCTACCATAAAATGATAGGTAATATTTATTTAAAACCATCAGCAAGTATTATCTATAAGGAGGATAAGCTAGATATCCATTCTCACCTCTATTATTTAATCTAGTACTAGAAATGTTCACTATAGCAATAAGAGAAAGATAAAGGAATTAAAGGAATTAGAATAGACAATGAGGAAACAAAGCTATTATTATTTGTATATTATGTGATGTTATACTTAGAAAATCCTAGACAATCAATTTAAAAAACTACTTGAAATTAACCATTTTAGCAAAGTTGCAGGATATAAGATAAACCCACTTAAATCATTACCATATTTATACATTACCAACAAAGTCCAGCAGCAAGAGATAGAAAGAGAAATTCCATTTAAAATAACTGTAAACAATACAAATATTTGGTGAGAAAGGGGCCAAGTTTTGAATATACAACTTAAGTTCCTGCTTCCCCCCAATAATGATAGCACAATCAGAAATTAGGTGGAACTAGATCATATCCCCTAGACTAACAGTATTCAAAGGAGGAGATAAATGTAATTCTAGCCTTGTGATCTCAACTCCCAACCTCCTGTTTCCCTTCTTGCAGGAATGAAAATCTCCCTTTTAGAAGGGTGGGAGGAGAAAAGCTAGAGGTGTCTACTTTACCTCCCTTTGAGCCACATCAGGATAGCCCCATGTTACAGGCAGGGAGACAGCCCTCACTATGTGTGGGGCCCTCACTCTGTACAGTAAAGATCTCTAATAGCTAATTAAATGGCTATTAAAGATGTCTAATAGCTAACATTATATGGCATTTTGAGGTTTGCAAAGGTTTTTTTTATAAATATAGTCTCTTTTGACAAATGAAGAAACTGAGGGGCTAAGCATTTCTTAAGTGCCTATTTATGCCGGATACTTTGTTGAATGCTTTACAGATATCTCATTTGATCCTTACAAGGACCCTGAGATGTAAGTAGTAGTATTATCCACATTTTGGAAATTTGGGAAGCTGAGGCAAAGAAAGATTAAGTGAATTATTCATGATCACATTATCTGAGGACATATTTGAACTCAGGATTTCCTGACTCCTGACCCAGTACTTTATCCACTGTGTCTCCTAGATGCTTCTATTCTCCTGAAAGTTACCCATTCAACCCCCATTTAAACCAGTGGCTCCCATGTCTCTCCCTCCATTAGTATAATGAAAAAATAAGGATCTACTCTGTCATTTCCATATAAGTTATCTTCCTAGCCTGAAAGATTATCTTTTATTTACTAA
>JAQQSK010008574.1:0-13451 GCA_028658325.1 Potorous gilbertii
CCAACCACCTAGGAAATCTGGTTAGCAATACCTATTGTTTCTGGGTCCTAGTTGAGCCTATGTATCAAATTCGTAGTCATTTCTCAAGTGAGCCACAAGACAGGTCTAAAGTTTCAATCTGGGGTGTCAGATTCTACCTTTTCCTCCTTTAATCCTCTCCATCCAGATCTTGAGGCAGGAAGTGAAATATGGAGGCACCATACTATTAGCTGAGGATGTCTTCCCTGAACTTGGATCACGGAGTGCCGATATAGTTATCCCAAAACCAAGATCCTGCCCTACAGTGAGAAAGAAATGAAATTGGAAATACTCTGCTTAATGACCTGGTGTACAGAAGACACTCTTTTCCTACCAAGGAACTGATTCCATTGTTCCTCACTGTGTAATTCATTAGCATGCCCACAACTCTGCCCTATCTTGTGGGATAGCCAAGAAGATCAAGAGGAACTACCATAGCTCATGTGTGGAAAATTTAGAGTAATGTGTGGTCCCCAGAGAACAAGCTTTGTCATCCTCTGGTATGGTTAGCACTAAGGAAGCCTTCAAACAAAAGAGAGCATGGCTAGAAAATCCCCTGTTCAGAGTCACTTTGACCTTGTTTGCACTATGACACCAGGGATAACGGGCAAGGTACACTTTGGTGGTATCAGGACCTATAATTTTAGAAGACCAGAGAATTCTTACCTGGGAAACTCCTTCCCCTAATAAAAGCTCTATAATTCAACTTTAATTTATAGTCTTGGAATTTTTTTGATGGTATTAGGAGGCTAAATTAGGTAGCTGGGAGGTACAGTGATTACAGTACTGGACCTGGAGCCAGGAAGACTTTAAATTCAAATCCAGCCTCGGACGCCTAGCTGGGTGACTGTGGTAAGTCACTTACCCTCTGTTTATCTCATTTTCTCAATTGTAAAATGGAGATAATAGCACCTATTCCTCAGGGTTGTTGAGTGGATAAAATGAGATAATATTTGTAAAGTGCTTTGCAAACTTTAAAGTGCTGTGTAAATAGTAGCTATTATTGTTAATAATAATTGAAATTATTATTATATGAAGCCCACAGTCTCATAGATAATATACTTTAGAGACAAGACTTGAATTCATGTTTTCCTGAAGCCAAGGCCATATTCCACTGGTGATTGTACTGAGCTGGGCAAAAAAAGGATGTCCATAAATAATGAACATTATTTATTTGTGATTATGTACTGTCCGTTGGACTGAACCAGCCTCTAACCTGTAGGTGGCTGGAGCTGAATAGAATAGGCTAGAGACAGGAGAGTCAGGAATCAAACAAAAGTTTATTTCAAAGTGAGGAAATGACTTACAAGTAAGGACACATGTGCCAGTGCCTTACCCTTAGTGGAGGGACTGGCTTTAGTGTGGCTGACCCTTGATTAATATCCTTGTGTCTAGATCGAGTCAAATAGTGTAGTGTAGCAACAGTAGTTAGACACAACAGCAACAGTGAGTCAAGTTGTCTAGATACAAAAGTTCCAAATAGGGCTGGCGGGTGCTTACCCGAGCTCAGGGACCATCAGTTCCAGAAAGTGAGCACAAAGGATTGATGTTATGCCAAGCTCGGGGCTCAGCTTGCTTCCTGGGCCTCACCTCTGAAAAACACGTGCTAGAAGATGGGACTGTTCTTAAAAGTTGGAACCAGTCATTTTATTGATACGAGTTGATTCTCTTTCTGCTAGTTTGGACTGACAGCCTGTCTATAATTTGTAATCTTAGAAAGTTGCCGGGTCTATGCTAGCCAAGTAAAATGGGAACAGAACACTGACCTTGTATTTCATGAGGAGTCCTGCTGAAGAGGCAATATAAGGCAGAATCACTGAATTCCAGACCTGGGTGGGAATTCAAAATGAGAAAAAAAAAGTTTTTGATAAGTAGCCATCCAGTCTTGGAAGACCTCCAAAAAGGAGAAAATCACAGCTTTCTAAGGCAATGCACTTCTACTTTTTTGATAGCTCTGATGATTAGATGTTTTTACTTATATTGAACACAAATTTGCCCCATATGTTGCTCCTAGTTTTTCCACTTGGATCCAAATAGAACAAGCCTAATCCCTCTTCCGACAGTCCTTCAAGTATCTAAAGAACTATTTAGATACCTGAGGCCCATAACTGGCACAGTAGATAGAGTTCTGGACCTAGAGTCAGGAAGATCTGAGTTCAAAGTTGAATGAACCTAGGTGAGTCACTTAACCTCTACCTCATTTCCCCATCTATAAAGAAGGTATAATAGTATCAGGTACTTCCCAGAGTTGTTGTGGGGATCAGATGAGATAATAACTGTAAAGTGCTTAGGACAGTGTGTGTGTGTGTCCTTGGCAAAGGATTGTGGAGTGGTATCTTTTCATATCTCTTCTTTGGAGTCATGCTTGTTTTTTTAAAAATAATTTTGCATTGTTCCTTTTTATCACGTGATCCTCCTCCTACTTTAAAGCCCAACTTAAATGTTACCTGCCCCCAGGAAGCTTTTGCCTCACACCCCTATCCCCATCTCTACCTCCCAAGGTAATGATGTTCCACAGTGGTATCCTGGGAAGTGTTTAACAACTCACTCTCTGAAAAGGCACAACTCAGTTTTAAGTTGAATTTATATTACCATTTTCTGTATCATATCTTAAGTCTAGACAATCAATAAAACAATTGGTTCATTTTTGAGATATAAGTGATCATGTTAAAAATTTAATAGTTTAGTAGTATTCATTTTTTAGTTTTTTGATGTGTCATTCTTTCCATTTGCATTGTAGTAATTACCGCATACATTGTGGTTTTCTCAGCTCTCCTTCTCTCTGTATCAGTTCCTGTAGATCTTTCTATACTTCTTTCTATTCAGCACATGTACAATGTCTTACAGCACAATACTACTCTTGTATTCATGTACTGTAATTTGTTTAGTCCTACCCCATCGATGGGCATCAGCTTTGTTTCCATTTTTTGCCATCACACAAAGTGCTCGGCAGCTTCTAGTACATGAAGACAGTCTTTCCTCTTCACCTTCCCCAACCATAACATATACCTTTTCTAGACCAAGCCTATCCGCTTTCTTCAGTTGGCTCATATATGTCCTAGTCGAGGCTGTTCATCATGTTGCATTCTTCTTTGGACACATTCGATGCCTCTGTTCTTTCAACATAAACTTTCCTCAAGGATCTCCTTGCTCTGGGTGCTTCACTGTTGTGCTGCTCTCTGGGCCTTCTACGACTCTCTCTGCAACCTAAGATCTTTTTCTGGCTTTCATCCCACACTGTTGACCCATATTGAGCTTGCAATGCACTGAACTTCCCACTGGGTACCTGGGTGGCACCATAGGGCACAAAGAGCTGGGCCTGGAGTCAGGAAGACTCATCTTCATGAGTTCAAATCTAGCCTCAGACACTTACTAGCTGTATGACCCTGGGCAAGTCATTTAACCCTGTTTGCCTCAGTTTCCTCATCTATAAAACAAGATGAAAAAGGAAATATCAAACTATTCCAGTGCCTCTGCCAAGAAAACCCCAAATGGGGTTGTGAGGAGTCAGACACAACTTTACATCCTCCACCTACACCTTTATCAAGCCCTCCCTAATCACCCCAGTAGTTAGCATAGCTGATCAAAATTACTTTGATGGTGGTGATGGCCACCATCAATAACTATTTATTTTGTATTTACTTATCTGTATACAGTCTTCCCCCTACCTCAAGAGAATGTAGACTTTTTGAGGGCAGAACTGTTTTCTTTGTTATCTTTGTATCTCTAGCACATCCCATAGTGCCAGACACAGAGTAGGTGGTTAATAAATATTTGGGGAATTGAAGAGAATTCTTGCTTCTTCACTGTCCTTCACACTGCAAGAAGTAGTCTGAGCCTTGTCCCCACTGTTGGGGAGCGCTGAACCCACTCTCCCTGCTGTTCCACAATCGTCCAGCAGATGGTGGAAGTTGCTAGCTATCAGCAGGAGGCTTGCAACAACTTCCCTGGTATTGTGGTTCTTTCATACCCTTCCTGACAACGAGTGTTTGTACCCTGTTGAAATCTTTGGTGTTTTTATTGAGTCATTTTTCAATTGTCTTTGTGACTCTATCTGGGGTTTTTTTCTTGCAAAGAGTGGGTTTTTTGTTTTTAACAGATGAGGAACTGAGGCTAACAGGGTTAAGTGACTTGCCCAGGGTCACACCTCGTTAAGGGTCTGAGGCTGTAGATGAGTCTTCCTGACTCCAAGTCCAGCACTCTATCCACTGCAGCACTATTAGCTGGGTCTTTGATGTTTGCAATTCGTATAGCCTTACCTTTAGAATTACAGGATGAACCACAAAATAGGAAAGGATTTGAGAAGTCTCCTGCTCTAGCCCCCTCCTTTTATAGATGAGGAAATGCTACAAGATCCTCAGTGCATCCAGATAGTTTCAGATAGAGCCAAGATTTGAACTCAGGACTTTGGCTGTCCTGAAACCTTGTTTCACTGACTCCCTATCACAGAATCTTAGAATTAGAAGGGACCTCAGAATCCTCTGGTTAATCATAATAAGGCTGGGAGATCTCTAGCATTCATATAGCTCTTTAAGGTTTGGTGGCAAAGTATATTACATATGCAATCTCATTTGATCCTTACAACAGCCTTGAGAGGTGGGTGATACCTCCATTTTACAGGGAGGAAACAGAGGCTGAGAAGTTAAGTGATTTGTATCCAGGGTCACACAACTAATAAGTGCCTAAGGCTGAATTTGAACTCAGGTCTTTCTGACTCTAGGCCCTGCTCTCTATCCACTTTTTCTTCCTAGTTGCCTCTTATAATTCAAACCTCAAATGAGGGATAACCTCCCACCTCTAAAGACAACCCATTCTACTTTAGGGTAGCTCAAACTCTTAAATTTTTCACTTTACCACTATCTGCCTCAGTTTCCTCATCTGCAAAATGAGGATAGTTTTCACAGGGTTGTTGTGAGATATTAATAAAGTGCTTTGCAAACCTCATCATCTTCACAGGTCATACCACTGGAATGTAAACTCTGGCCAACTCTACAAAAGTGGAATCAATTTGTACAGGTCCAGTGATGTCTGCTACCTTGAGGACCAGCCCAACTTAGTCAAGAGAGGTTCTTCACTGGGTTAGTCACAGGGCGATGGGTTTGTTTGTTTTTTTTGACCACCGCGGCTCTCTAGGTATGTGAAGTTCTAGATGGATTAACGTGATGTTGCAGAAACAGAGACTATTCTGAGAAATGACTGTTTCTTGAAGTGTGAAACTGTAGGGTACAGCAAAGGGAGTCATAGAAGCTAATACTCGATAGGTGAAGTTAGAGCTCTACTGAGTTGAAAAGGGTCCTAAGAGTCCACATTCATCCTATCCTGATCCTTCATGATTGGAAGGTTTCATTAATATCTCTTCCCTCAACCTTCATGTTTCCAGACTGGAAAATCATAATCTGGCTTTAATATCATGTTAGCTTGTCCCACATGTAGTACCAATACTCCCTTGGCCATCAATTCTTTTGACTATCTTAGCTGTTTTCCCAAGAACACTCAATCTACCTTTAGACTCAGATCAACCATCTTATTTTTCAAGGAATATCTGGATTTCAAGGAACATTCAAGGTGAGATTATATAAAAGCACTGCATGTTTGTGAACAATTTGTACTAAGAACAAATGAAAGAGGGGCTTTTGCTCTCATTTCCAAAAATGCTCTAATCAGCTGAAATACTTTTGTGGAATACTCTAAAAAATGAAATGCTATGCTGATCTTTGCAAAAGCTGTGCCAGCTTTTATTAATAACGTATCCATAACTTTGCAAGACAAACAAAAAACAGGGGATTAAAAATATAACTTTTGCCCTGAACTTTTGATCAGCTACAAAAAAAATGAGTGTCAAAAACAGCAGCCAATGTACCAGGACAGATTGAACAGAATACTAGGAAACATCTGAGAACTGGACTTGGAATCAATGGATCTGGGTTCAGATCTTTGATCTGCAGCTTCCTAGATATGACCTGAGGCAAATCACTTAGCCTTTCAAAGCCTGTTTCCTTATCTACAAAATGAGAAGATAAGACTAGATCAATAGTTCCCAACACTTTTGCTTTGCAAACTGTTTTCAACAATAATATAAAAATGTTATGAATTTCCAGGGTAATTTAATATACTTCTCATAATTGCTAATAATATTATTTAAACATATTCATTAGGGGCATACAGCAACTGTAATTATAACTTTTACTCAAAAAACTCCCAATTAAAGATCACATTATGTAATTATCACGAACTGTTTATTGACTATTTCAAACTGGATGTCCCAGACATCTCAAAACTCAACGTGTCCCAACAGCATCCTTTATCTTTCCACCCAAACATACTCTTCTTTCAAACTTCCTATTTCTGGCAAAGATGCCATTATTCTTCAGTCTCTCAGGCTTGCTACCACAGTATGATTATTGACTCTTAACTCTCTCTTGTCCCATACAGCCCGTTGGTTGCTGAATCTTTCTATTTCTAACTCCACTTCTCTTATACTCAAGCCCTATTCTGTATTCACAGTCACTACCTCAGTTCAGGTCCTCATCACTTCTTGCCTATATTATTTTAATGATCTCCTAACTAATTTCTCTGCTTCAAGTCTCTCCCCACTTTAGTTGATTCTATTCACTACTGCCAAAGCAATTTTCCTTAAGAGTAGATCTCATCATGTCACTTTGTTTTTCCATAAACTTCAGTGGCTCCCCATGACCTCTAACCTTCATATGAAAGCTGAAGATGCAACAAAGTATGGATCAATTCTCTGCTACCTGTGCAAGTTTTGGCCCAATAATTAACACCAAGAAAATGCAGGTGCTCCATCAGCCACCACCACACCATCCATACATGGAACCATCGGTTACAACAAATGGAGAAGTTTTGAATGCTGTGCTTAAGTTCACTTACCTTGGCAGTGTACTTTCCAGGGATGTACACATTGACAATGAGGTTGATGCACGTATTGCCAGAGCTAGCTCAGTGTTTGGGAGGCTCCAAAGAAAAGTTTGGGAGAGAAGAGGTATTAGACTGACGACCAAACTGAAGGTCTACAGAGCCGTTGTGCTGACCTCATTGTTAACTGCTTGTGAGACATGGACAGTCTACCAGCGCCATGCCAGGAAACTGAATGGCTTCCATGTGAACTGTCTGAGGAAGATTGTGAGGATCACCTGGCATGATTACAGGACACTGTAAGTCCTTGCTCGAGCTGAACTGCCAAGTATTCAAACTGTGCTTCAGAGACCACAACTAAGATGGGCTGGCCATGCTGTTCAAACGCAAAATGCGTGCTTGCCAAAAAGACTATTTGATGGAGAACTTGCATGGGGCAGGCAAGTTGATGGCCAGAAGAAACAATATAAGGACACTCTCAAGGTCTCTCTTAAGAACTTCAGATTTGACACAGGACTGCTCAGCATGGCGTGCCCCACCTGAGAAAGGGTGCTGTGCTCTTTGAGACAGCACCAAATAAATGCAGGATATGCAAATTTGGGATATCCACCCCAAATAGTCACATGGGCTATCTGTGCCCAACCTATGGTAGAGCATTCCAAGCTCGTATTGATCTGGTAAGCCACAGTCAGACACACTGAAATTTTACTTTATCATACTGATGTCATGTTGGTCCTCTTCGAAGACGAAGGACAACAACCAACCAATAAAAAGATATGAACTCATTTGTTTTCCTTTTAAAGACCTTTGTAGTTTCTAGCACCATTGTAAAGTATTTCCTTTGCTAGACTCTACAGTCCGGCCAAATCGGTCATCTCTCTGCTCCTCATGGGTGGTACTATCTGTCTAGCTCTGTGACTTTGCACCGGCTGTCCCTGCCCCAGCCCCTGGAATGCTCTCCCTCCCGGCCTCTGCCTCCTAGGATTCTTCTCTTCTTTCAAGAATCATCACAAGAACAACTTCCTATAAAGTCTTCCCTGATCTTCCCAGCACTTGGGGTTTTTCCTCTGTAACTGCTCTATATTTATTTGTAATTATTCTTGTTTTAGCTGTTCTCTCTCCACTCATGTACATGCTTGTTGCCTTTCCCATTAGAATATTGTTCCTTCCAGTTGTATTCCAAATATCTTGCTGGTATTAATAGGTACTGAAATGCTTGTTGATTGATTTGGTACCACATAATACATTTCCTTGTCTGTAAGATCAAAGGTAGGAAGTCAACTGAAAGTGACTGAGGCTCTTCTCTCTATATGATACCTAGTCCTCTTTATGCATAACTAAGTGACCATATTGTGTGACACAGGACCCAGTGACAACTTTACTAATGTGAGGGCGAGTGACAGAAGCCTGGCAAAAGTTGGGTACCCGGTACAGGAGCCATCTTTCTCTAAAACAACGTTTCTTAAACGTTTTCTACTCATCACTCATGTGCTTCTTAAATTGTGAGTAGTTACCCCATATGGGGTCAAACCTATCAATCATTCAGGCAATAAACATTTATTAAGTGTCTATTATGTGCCAGGCTTAAGCACTAGTGATACAAAGAAAGGCAAAAGACTGTTCTTGCCCTGCAAGACCTCACAATCTAATGAGGGAGACAAGATGAGAACAACTATGTACAAATAATACACAGAACAAATAGAAAATAATCAATGGAGGGAAGATAATAGAATTAAAAGAGATTGAGAAAAGCTTATTGTAGAAGGTAGTATTTTAGCTGGGACTTGAAAGAAACCAGGAGGCAGAGATGAGAAGAATGGTGAAAATGGTGCCCTGCTCTTGCTTTCTTTCTCTGGCTACTTAAAGACCCGCTCACTTAAGGCCCAGATCCTGCACATCCTAGCCCTCTTTGAGGCTGACTATGATGTAAACTATCTGTCCTCCTACCCCAGTCCTCATGCCCTTGCTTGTCCCATAGACCTTGTCTTATGAATCAAAATCTATCTGCAATAAAGACCTATTGTTTTACATTTATTCCCCACCTCAATTCTTCTGTGAAGACCCTTCAATTCATTGGATTAGCAAAAGGCTTTCTTGCAATCCCTTTTCAAATCATCTCAGCTCCTCTATCATAGTATATGATCAGCGTTGAGTAGCCCAGAAACTCAGGCTCTCTTTATGAAGTTAAAAGCAGCCTATAGTCAGATCCTGAGTGGGGGACAGGCTGGTGCCCTCATTAAGGCTATTTGGAAGAGCTGCTATCTTCCTCCACCTGAGAACGGCCTTTCCTTCCTAAGTATAGTCAACATTACGCCCACTTTAATACCATCCTGGAAGGAGAAAAGGCTTCAAATCAATAGGGACCCAACTCATGACATATTGAGATGGTTTTGGTTCATTTATTTGTCCTCAGTCATTGACTCTGCATAATAGGTTTAGGACTTTTTGGTTTGCCTCAATGACTCCCTGTCAAACATTCTCTACTTTTGCTTTCAGTCTTCTTCCTAATAACTCTTTGAGAAGCAGACCTGTAACTTGGAAAAAGCACAACTGGAGCTTTTCCCCAAAGCACCAAACTTAGAGGGTATCAAATTTAGAGGACATCTTTCAGCAGCATAGAGATAGCATATCTTAGCATTTAGTCAGGAAGAATAACTATTTAAAGAATAACTATTATTAGGCTAGGATGACTTCCTTCCCATCTATCCTACCCAGCACAGAGTAAATGCAGGATGTGCAAATTTGGGATATCCACCCCACATATTCACACGAACTATCTGTGCCCACCTGTGGTAGAGCATTCTGAGCTCATATTGATCTGATCGGCCACAGTCAGGCACATTGAAATTTCACTTTATCATGGTGATGTCATTTTAGTCCTCTTCGAAGACAAAGGACAACCACCCAGGCCCATCCGTAGGGTAGCCTCACAGTGGTGGCCTGGGGTCTTTGTTGCCTTCATTCAGTTGAAGATATACTTCATGCCACTTGCCTCAAGTGCAAAAATTTCTTGAAACAAGCCTGTTGAAAGAAATGAACTTAGTAGAACATAGACCCAAAGAGATCAGAAACCATGTTGTATCTAAAGGTTGGATCTTCCTTAGTGCCTTGCATAGTACTCTGCATACTGAAGGTGCCTAATAAATGTTTGTTGAGTGATTGAATTAAGAGTAGAAGGGCTTGTTCCTGCAGATGGACACAAATTATTCTGTCTGTTCATTTTGTGACTTCAGATGCTCTCCCCAGAAGAGGCTCATTCACATTATTCTTTTTTCAATACCACTCAATCTGAGGCATGTTGGAAGTTGCCCTCTTTTTTTAATAGTATTTTATTTTTTTCCAATTACATGTAAAGACAATTTTTAAAAATTCATTAAAAATTTTTGAGTTCCAAATCATCTTCCTGACTCTCTCCCTCACCACTCCCTTCCTAGAGTGGCTAGCAATTTGATATAGGTTATATGTATATGCAATCATGTAAAATATATTTTCATATTAGTCATGTAATAAAAGAATAATCAGGCCAAAAGAAAAGAATGACACAAAAAAGAAAATAGTATGCTTCAATCTGCATTCAGAATTCATCAATTCTTTCTCTGGACGTGGATGGCATTTGTTTTGGATCATTGTATTGCCAAGAAGAGTTAAGTTATTTATGGTTTAGCATCACACACCATTGCTATTACTATGTGAGTACAATGTTCTGGTTCTGCTCACTTCACTTTGTTCATGTAAGTTTTTCCAGGTTTTTCTGAAATCTGTCTGCTCATCATATCTTATAGCACAATGTTATTCCACTATATTCATATACCACAAGTTTTTCAGTCATTTCCCAATTGATGGGCATCCCCTCAACTTCCAATTCTTCACTACCACAAAAAGAGCTCCTATGAATATTTTTGTACATGTGGGTCCTTTTTGTGATCTCTTTGGGATACAGACCTGATAATGGTATTGCTGGATCAAAGGGTATGCATAGTTTGATTGCCCTTTGGGAATAGTTCCAAATTGACCTCCAGAATGGTTGTATCAGTATTTAACTCTGCCGATAATACGTTAGTTGGACTGCTGTTCTCAAAGTTCGATGATTATTCATTTCCTGACTCCTTAACTTGATTTACCTTGACTCTAGGCTCCAATTACTATCTCAGGAATTGGCAGGAAGAAGCCAGGTGGTGCTCCATGCAATGCAGGAAGAGTGCTTCCTGAGCCATGGCAGCTCAGGCCATCTTGGCTGCTCCTTCAGATACATGATTTGAATGTTTCCTTGGCTTTCTGTTAGGGGAACATTTTCTGCCACATCAGTCCTCTTCCAAGGTTTCTGACTTCAGATGCAGCAATTCATGTAATCTTCCTCTGTAGTATCATCCCCATCTCACCCATGAGCTTGAACAATGTAATCATCTATGTAGTACTTTAAGGTATACAAAGCATTCTAAAAATATTAACTCATTTAATCATTACAACAGCCCTTGGAGAGGTATATTTATTTCAAAGCTGGTTCATTCCATATGACTGTCTGTCTCATTGCATGGCTCTGAGTCTTTTAACTACCTGGAATGCTCTCCTGCCTCACTTCTGACTCCTGGTTTCCCTGCTTTCTTCAATATTCTGTTCAAATTGCAACTTCTGTGAGTCATTTCCTGGTCCCCATTATTGCTAGTGCCTTCCCTCTGAGATAATCTTCCATTTACATATCATATGTTTGTGTGTGTGTGTGTGCGCACGTGCGTGTGTGTGTGTAATTACATATACACACACACACACAATTTACTCATTTCTCCTCCATTAGAATATAAGCTCTTTGAGGGCAGGAAGTGTTTTTGTCCTTTTTTTTGTATCCTTAGAGCTTAGCAGGGTGCCTGATACATAATAGAACTTAATAAATGATTGTTGACTACTTTTTGACTGAGGTATTCCCTGTGAATCAGATTGGAAAAATGGGTTCTGGTTACATCAGTCCTCTAGTCAATGTTCCCCTTTCAGATGTACCAATTTGTTTAACTGCCTTCCTCTGGAAAGGCATGCCTCATCTCACCCTGAGCCTTGGGTCATACTGCTCCTTAAGACCCTAGAATTGATCAAAAATCATACTTATCTGGGTTTCCTTGACTTCTGGCAAACTCTCCCACAAAGAATGACTAGCAGAGAAGCCCTGTTTCAAGCCCTAGGACCTTTTCTTTTTCTTACTGAAGACCTCATAAACTTGTCTGGTGGTTTCTTAAGCTATTGGGCCTAGGAGACTTAAGCACTAGCACAAGAAGGGCCAGTGCTAACAAGCCCATTGAGGTCATAGTCTGAAAGCAAGAGTGAATGAATGATAAAGCACCTGGGGGGAACGGAGCCAAGATGGCAGAGTAGAAAGACACACATACACAGAGTCGCCCCACACAGCCCATAAAATACTTGTAGAGAGGGACTCTCCACAAATTTTGGAGCAGCAGAAGTGGAGAACAACAGAGTGGAGGAGATTTCCAGTCCAGGGTGACCTGAAAGGCCCATGGGAAATGTCAGTTGCACTGGATGCCAGTGGAGTGTGGAGCCCAGTCCAGCCTTAGCTGTGCTGCTAGGCTCGTGAACAGCCCTCAGGGGTGGAAACTCCAGTCGCAGCAGGAGCAGCAGCAGCAGGTCTGAAGATACCTCAACCCACAGGCACCAAAGGTCAATGATGGAGGTTTTTTCAGCTAGCTGGGAAGGGAGAAGGGCTTTTCCATAGCTCTGGCCTCAGGCAGCAGCCATAGAGGCCACACTGGGCAGGCAGCAGGAATTCTCACGGCAGCCCCTACAGCAGCCCAAGACCATTGCTGGATTGTAAAAACCCCTAGGGGCATTGAGGCAGCTGGTCTTTGTCTCACACTGAATGGTGTGAGACACCTGCCCCCACAGCTTGACTGAATCCCCCCCCCCAGTGGTAGCTTGGCAGAACTGAAGGTCAGGTGCCTGTGGAGAGGAAACTCTACTAAGATTCTGAGCGCAAAAATCCTTCCCTGTGCCCAGACCAGTACACACTTGATTGTGCCACCTTGGAGGAACTGATATCTTACAGATCCCCAGAGTATACCCTACTCTTGACAAAGGACCCAAAAGTCAAGTAACTGGGAAAATGCCTAAAAAAGGGAAAAAAAATAAGACCATAGAAGGTTACTTTCTTGGTGAACAGATATCTCCTCCTATCCCTTCAGATGAGGAAGAAAAATGGTTACCATCAGGGAAAGAATAGAAGTCAAGGCTTCTGTATCCCAAACATTCAAAATAAATATTCAATGGGCTCAGGCCATGGAAGAGCTCAAAAAGGATTTTGAAAATCAAGTTAGACAGGTGGAGGAAAAACTAGGAAGAGAAATGAAAGAGATGCAAGAAAAGCATGAAAAGCAGGTTAACAAAAAGGAGACCCAAAAAAATGCTGAAGAAAATAACACCTTGAAAAATAGGCTAACTCAATTGGCAAAAGAGGTTCAAAAAGTCAATGAAGAAAAGAATGCTTTAAAAAGCAGAATTAGTCAAATGGAAAAGGAGGTCCAAAAGCTTACTGAAGAAAATAGTTCTTTAAAAATTAGAAT
>JAQQSK010008575.1:0-13451 GCA_028658325.1 Potorous gilbertii
TGCTGAATATTTTCCTCTTCTTCCTCTAAAAAAAAGTCTAAGAGACAGTCTCTAGGAGATGGAATGAGGAGGGATGCAAGAGGAAAATTTAAATGAAAGATATTAAAATCTATTTTAAAATTTTGATGAACTTATCCTATTTATTTCCATGTTGCCTTCTGAATGTTTTTTCTTTTTCTTTTGCTGTTATCATGATTATTTGCATAGTCATAGTTGGTTTTTATAATGTTTTACCTTTATTTCTTAAAACTCTGCACCAATCCATAAAAATCTTTCCATATTTCTTGGTAATTTTTCATATTTATCTCTCTCTTTTTTGGTCCAGTGATCTCATCAGAGTACAGAACTCCTGGTATGAAATTCTATCCACTAATTCTCTTCTATAATTTACAGTGTAAAGGAATTGCCCAGGGTATTGAGTTAAGTGACTTGCTCAAGGTCTTACAATGGGTAATGTCAGAGACAGGGCTTAAAATCAGGTTTAATTGGATCTACAAACCTATATTGTCCACTACGTCCAGCTACCTCTCATTCTTTTAATAATATTCTATAGCACTCTAATATTACGATTTTCTCAGCCATTGAAACACAAGTTATTTAAACCATTATATACAATATGACTTGACTGTTTTTTAACAGATGTCTTCTTTTTTTAAAAAACTGAGAATAACATCCTTAGGGTATAATTGTAGTTAATTGGATCCCTGTTTTTGGAGTTCTTCTCTGTCATATGGCTCTCCTAGAAGATTACATGAATTTTTATCTCCACTAGTACCATAATAATGTACCTATTTCTCCTCAGTTCTGTCAACATGGAAGTTAAACGTTTGTAACTAATGTTGGTATTTAATGAATTAGAGGTATTATTTGAGTCATTTACACTTGTTTTTCTCTGATCATCCAATCTGCTTCCATTTTGTCCATCCTACCTCCACAACATTTTCCATACCAATCCCTTCCTCTTCACTCACAAGACTAACACCCTAGTTTAGGTCTTTGCCATGTCTCCCTTCCTAATTTGTCTCCTTAATTCATGTCATTTCCCTCTCCAGTCTATCCACCCTATAGACGTCACAGTTCTCATCATGTCACTCCTTGGCTCAATGAACTCCAATAGCTCCCCATTAACTCTAGATGATGCTAGAGTTACATATACAAATACAAATGCCTCTGCTTTGTTTTTAAAGCCCTTCAAAAATATTCATTTTAATTTTCTTCACTTTTAATCATCATGAATGTCACCTGAAAAAACTGTATGTGTTGAAAATTTAAAAAAAAAAAAACAAAACAAACGGGCAGGCTACCTTGGAACAATGGTGCCATCCTGTGACAAAACTGAATATCAGATTTACTTTACTAATTCTGCCTTGTAAAATATGCAAAATATGTAATTTTGAAAGAATGAATATTTTCTTAATTCAAGTTCTTCACAATCTTGCTTCAACCTACTTTTCCAGTTGGCTGATACACAGGAATATGGTCATGGAAACTGAGGATATTGAGGAACTATGAGGCCAAGGTCTTTGAGGGAAAAGGCAACATGATAAAACCTCCCAATTTTTTATATATTTTTATAACCAAAACCATTGATTATATAATTTCTTCTATCTGCCAAATAGTTAAGAATTTTCTTTCTCTTCCCAAATGTCAATGTATACAACATCCAATTATTTTCTCATTTTTATGACTTTCTGTATATAAATCATTAATCTATTGGGAATCTATTGTGATGTATGTTGCAAGATGTGGGTCTAATCCAATTTTTTCACCATGTTACTATTCAATCTTTCCCAATAGTTTTTATTGAATAATGGATTTTTCCCAAGTACTTTGTGACCTTGTACTTGTCAAGCACCAATCTATTTCATGTACTTGGCTTTTATTCTGAATTATATAATCTATTCTACCAATCCAATTTTCTATTTTATATCAAAGCCCAAGTGGTTCTAGAATTACTGTTTTATAACAAAATTTGAGATCTCATAGTGCCAAATCTCCTTTTTTATTTTCACATAACTTTTCTTTCTATATTGACCATTTGTTCATTCATATAAATTTTGATTAACACTTTTTTAATTCTATGAAACCTCCAATTATTATTTTGAAAAATGTTAAATTGACTCTATGAATTAACTTGGGTAATATTTTCATCTTATTTTATTGACTCAACCTAGTGATGCACATTGGGTCTCCCAATGGGCTCTCTCCTGGTCCTTATCTTCTCCTTCTATACTATTTAACTTAGTGATCTCATAAATTCTTACAAATTCAACTATCATCTTTATGCTGATGTTTCTCAGATTTACTTATTCATCCTAAGTCTCTTTGCTGACCACCAGCACTTCCAACTGCCTATTAGATATCTCAAATTGGATGTGCTGTAAACATCTTAAAATCAACATGATCAAAATAGAACTCAATATCTTTCCTTCTCATACCCTCTCTCCTTTCAAACTTCCTTATCACTGTCAAGGGCACCACTATTCTCCCAGTCACCCAGGCGTAAAATTTAAATATTAACTTCAATTCATTACTCTCTCATTCCAATATCCAATCTCTTCCCAAGGGCTGACCATTTTTTGAATAATATTTTATCATTTTTCCTAATAACATGAAAAACACTTTTTAACATTCATTTTTTGAAATTTTGTGTTCCAGATTCTCTCCCTCCCTCTCCTTTGCCTTCCCTGAGATGATAAACAATTTGACATAGGTTATACATGTACAATTAGGCAAACTATATTTACATGTTAGTCATCTTGTAAAAGAAAACACAGACCAAAGGGGAAGAAAACATGAAAAAATGAAGAAAGTGAAAAATAGTGACCTTCGATCTACATTCAGATTCCATCAATTCATTCTCTGGAGGTAGCATTTCTTATCATGAGTCCTTTGGAATTGTCTTGGATCAATGTATTTCTGAGAATAGCGGTCATTTACAGTTATCACATACAATGTTGCTGTTACTATGTACAATGTTCTCCTGGTTCTGTTCACTTCACTCTGCATCAGTTCATGCAAGTCCAGATTTTTCTGAAATCTGCCTCCTCACCATTTCTTATGGCACAATATTACATTCATATATCACATTACTATCCTATATCAAAAATGCCTCGTCTCCCTCCATTCCAATTCATCATCCTTCATTTAGAAACAAAAGTGACCTTCCTAAAATACAGCTCTGACCATATCACACATAGGCCACACTCAATCAATCTCAATAGTTTCCTGCCACCTCTTGGACTAAATATGAAGTCCTCTGCTGGGCATCAAAGGCCTTCATAACTTGGTATCCTCACGGTCCTTAGCTTTGCAGTCTCCTTAGACCACACTCCTTAAACATACTCTGCAGTTCAGTGACTCTGGACTTCTCATTGTTCCACACACAAAATAGGCTATCTCCTAACTCCAGGAATTTTTTATGATCTCCCCTTTAACTGAAAGGTTCTCTCTCCTCATCTCACCAAAGAGGACTTCAAGAGGAACTAGAGATGTTTAGCTTAGATTTAAAAAAAAAATAAGCTTCAGTGATAACATGATAACCATCTTCACCTCTTTGAAAGTTTGTCATATGGAATAGGAATTTTATTTGTTTTACTTTTCCCTAGAGAGCTGAGTTAGGTAAAGGTTAGGGGTAGCAGATATCACTTTGATATAATGAAAGATTTTCTACCAAAAAAAGAACTCTCCAATAGTGGAATGAACTACTTTAACAGATGAGGAATTCCCCATCATTGAAATTTTAAAGCTACAGATTGGAGACAACTTAAAAGTGATTTCATAAACTGAGAAACTTTAGTTGCTCATGGATAGGTTGAGCCAATAATAATAAAAATGTCAATACTACCCAAATTAATTTACTTACTCAATACTGTGCAAACTCCCAAAAGAATATTTTATAGACCTAGAAAAACTAACAACGAAATTTATATGGAAAAATAAAATATGGAATATAAAGCATAAAACTGAGGGGAAAAAAGTGAAAAGAAAGGTATCAGGACCAGCTCTCAAACTGTACTACAAAACAGCTATCACTAAAATAATTTGGTACTGGTGAGTGACAGAAACAGAGATGTCTATTAGTGGGACAGATTAGGTACACAACATGCAGAATCAAATAAACACAGTAGTACAGTGTTCGATAAACCCAAAGATCTCAGTTACTAGGGGAAGGTCTCATTATTGGACAAAAACTACTGGAAAAACTGGACACAAATCTGGCAGAAATTAGATTTAAAACAATGCCTCCCACTATACAAGATAAGTTCCAAATGGTTACACAATCTAGATATGTGAACAAAAACATTTATAGCAGATCTTTTTATATGTAGCAAACAATTGATGATTAAGGGTGTCCTCCTATTGAGAAATAGCTAAAAAAATTATGCTACATGATCCAATGGCATAATTTGCATTGTATTGTATGGAATAGTATTGTACCATAAAAAGTTATGAAATGGACAGTGTTAAAAGGAAACTTGGAAGACTTCTGATGTAGAGCAGAAATAGAAGAGCAGTTTATACAATAATTACATTATAGAGAAAAACAACTTTGAAAAACTAGAGTTCTGATGAATGCCATGATAAACCACATATCTACAAAGACGAAGATGAAATGTGTCACTTACCTACTGACAGAGAAGTGAACTTTAAATGCAGGAAGAGATGTGCACTTTAGACATCATCAATGAAAGAATTTGTTTTGTATTGAGAACTGTATTTTCAGGATTGTTTTTCTTTCTTAATCCATGGGGAAGGGAATAGTGGAAAAAACAGATTGATTTTTAAAGCCCTTTAATTGAAAAAAAATAAAAAATAGAAGCTATTTTTGAAAAAGAAAAAGGATCTGGATTTTATAGAGAGAATTCCTATTCACGTGAGGGAGAACTAAATGACTGAGATTCCTTTCATCTCTCAGATTTTCTGATTCTCTGAATGTCCATTAGTCATGCAATAAGGAGCTACAAGGAAAACCAAGGGGGACCCTCTCTCTCATCCAGGATCAGTGATATTTCAGTGACCAGCAGAAGGTGCCTGTTGGTGACTCTTGTAACCTAACCTCCAATTCATGTAGTGAAGAATACTTCTGAGCCAGGTCTCTCAGAATTAAAAGAGTCAGAAGAGAAGAGAAGCCCACATCTGGAGCCATTTTCTGCAGAATTCTACCCTGTGCCATCTCTGGGCTAAGATTTTATTTGCTGTTTTTAAAAGTCCTTCAGGATCTGGCCCAGGGAAGACAGATCTAATGCTCCATTTCACATTTTGAGTGCAGGTTTTTTGCAGTTCTCTGCTAATCTGTGTGGAAGCAGGGTGATCTACAGAAAAGTTCGGAGGCAGTGATTTTAAATGGCTGTTGGTGGCAACTGATGTGATTTGACTTTAGCTTAGCCTGTCAACTTAGCCTCTCTGAGAACATGTTCTAAACCCCACCCCCTTCTATCTAGCAAAAGAAGCAACAACCTGGAGATACAACATTTAAATAGTGCATATGCTCTACCTTGGAGAGATAGAGATAGAGAGCACTTGACTTGGAGACAATTGAGAAGATATCAATACAATTCCTCACTGAAATTTATTAGCCATGCAACCATGGGCAAGTCTATGGTCCATTCTGAACTTCAGTTTCATCATCTACACAATAGAGATGATAAGAATAACCATCACATGAGGTTGCAAGGGTAAAATAAGGTAATACATATTAAATATTTTATAGACATGAAAGTAAATGTCTATTGTTTGAAACTTGTAGTATAACTTTTCATTATCTCATTTTAGAAGTTCATTCTATTCTTTAGCCCTAAAATTCAGTTCAACAGGTATTTATTAAGCACCTGAAGTTTACGATAAACAATGAGTAGCAGGATGTGTGACCTTATATAGCCAGGATCTCAGCCTTTTCAACAACCTCTAGACTGTACCTGCTTTTAAATCTCCAATTTCTCAAGATTCAGGTTTTCTCCATTCAGCTCAGCCTCTCTGAATTTTCAAGGTCTCTTGACTTGGGAAAATGACTTGGAAGATTTCCTGGGCATTAAATCGTTCTTACCCAAACATTTTGATGAGTTCAGTGTCAATGATTAAAAAACACATGGATCAGATTTTCCTCCAAATCCATGTGGGTTTCAAGATTAAGAGGAAAGCATTCTTTGGGAAAATACTGCATGAAATGCCTCACCACCCCCACAACCTTGACCAAATTTTCTCCAAGCTCCTGCCTAAGAGGACTTTCCATTTGTTTAGTCAATGACATCAGCTTCCTACTCTCCTACGACAGGAAATCTCTGCTCCAGCTAAGCTAGTATCTTCACTATCCCCTAAATGAGCCAGGCTCTTCCATTCCCTCTTTGATGCCTCTGCTCATACCTTTCTCCCATGTGGGAGATTCCTTCCTAGGAATCCTTACAACTTGTTTTTTAGGCAAACATACATTTGGCATTAGAACAACATGTGCTCTCTACAGTACAGTTTCAATGCTTGGCAGTTCAACTGCAGAAAGGACTTCAGTGTGTAGTACCTTATCCTGCCAGGTGATCTTCAGAATCTCCTAATGTAATTCAAATGGAAGCGATTCAATTTCCTGTCATGGCATCGTAGATTGTCCAGCTTTTCCAGGCATTCAACAATGAGGTCAGTGCCATAGCTGTAGACCTTCAGTTTGGTAGGCAACCATTTTCCTTCAAAGTGTCCCA
Organism: Potorous gilbertii; assembly: GCA_028658325.1. NCBI lineage: Eukaryota > Metazoa > Chordata > Mammalia > Diprotodontia > Potoroidae > Potorous > Potorous gilbertii. The sequence continues at coordinate 6,690 of JAQQSK010008575.1, forward strand.
GACACAGAGCTAGGTTATCTTTTGACCCCAACCTAGTGATGTCATTTTGATCCTATTTGAGGACAAAGGACAACAACCAACCAATCCCAATCTACTCCAATCCACATGGGTCTTCCTGTTATTCCTAGTACCAATAGTATTTGCAGCCTGAGTCATATAATTTATCACTCAATTACATAGACCTTTATCTTTTGCTAATTAGTCCCATTAATTATTTAATTAAAATGTACTAAGCATAGGCTACTATTGTAGTCACTGTGAGAAATAGAAGAATATATAGGATAATTATTACTATTTAACCCTTTTATCACAAGGTGGTCAGATGGCATAGTGGATAGAAGAATAGACTTGGTACACAAGAAGACCTGAGATAATGAAAAGTTATACTGAAAGTTTCAAGCAACAGACATTTACTTTCATGTCTTTTTATTGATATCACATAGCACAGCAACATCTTTCATATTGTAGGTGCTTAATAAATATTTGGATTTCATTGAATGATATTGTTAAAAGAGCACTGATTCTGTTCTCAAAAGACCTGGGTTCAATCCCACCTCTCACATTTATTACCTGTGTAACGTTGTACCTGTAACTTAATCTCTCTGGACCTTTGTTTACACATTTGTAACATGAAGGAGTTGGGCAGGAACATGGTACAGTAGGTAGATTGCCAGACCTGGAATCAGGAAGACCTGAGTTCAAATCTTACACTTTACTAGTGTGACCCTGGAAAAGTCACTTAACCCTATTTGCTTCAATTCCCTCATCTGCAAAATGAGCTAGAGAAGGAAATGGAAAACCACTCCATTGTCCTTGCCAAGAAAACCCAAATAGGGTCATCAAGAGTCAGACATAACTGAAAACTATAGAACAACACAACATAAGGGGGTCATTTTAAATGACATCTGAGATCCATGATATCTAGGATACTATGACCTAATGCCTCCAGCCCATCCTCTAGACAGAAGATCCCAGAAGAATGAATTTGAGGGTAAAGGGGTTCCTTAGAGGTCATGTAGCCCAAACTCTTCTTCTACAGATGGATCCTCTTTACAATATTTCCAAGAAAAAAAAACTTCATGAAAGCTCTAAATACTTTCCATGGGGTCCCATTCCAGTGTGGCGGCACTTTTCAGTATTAAGAATTCTTCCATTTATTGAGATGAAATCAAGCAAAGAGAGGACTTGAAATTTTTTGTCAGTTTGGTTTTTCTTGGCCAAGATTTACTGCTATTTATATTCTTTGAACATAATTTTTAGCAAGACATGATCATTTGGAAAGCAATAAATACACATTCAGATGCAAGTCCAGGATAATAAAGTGTGGTCCTGAATAGCCACTTGAGCTGCTAAAAATTTGGTCATATTTTGCTCTTTGCAGCTTGTAAATCAGATCGTATCTCCTGTTCTTGTCTCTCCTTTGTTTGTTTTTTTCCCCTTTCACCATCTATTATTTTTGCAGGTGAAGTGTCTGACAGGCCTGGGAGCTGCCTGTACACCAGTCACCCATCCATCATTCTCCTCACTTTACATTCCATGCGGGTCTGGAGGGAAAGCAGAGGAAGGGGAAGGAATGAAGCTTCTTTGCTGATTTTCAACAGCTTGCCTTTGTCTATTTCTTCTGCAAAGATCAGCCTCTCTCTCTCCCAACCCACCCCTATCCTCAACACTTGTACATAGATACTGTCAGTCTGAGAACCAGCCCCATGAAGAAATCCATCATCATGGAATGGGGCAGCATGGTGAACTACATAGGGCATTGTGCTTGGAGTCAAGAAATCTAAATAGGTCCCTACTATGCATGTGACCCGGGGCAAGTAACTTACCCTCTTGAAGTCCAAGTTTCCCCATCTGAAAACAGGGCACAGGTGGACTTGATGGTCTCTTAGACCTCTTTCAGTTCCAAAGTTATGATCCATGAACATTATTTCTCTGTAGCTCTCACTGTATCTGGCTGGGAATGATAGAGCCAATGTTACGGAGACTAGCTTCACCATTCTATCCAGCTAAGTTGGTCCCATTCCATACCTGTTCATTGTCAAGTCACAACCTGACCCTGTGCTAACTTCTGGGGGGATATGCAAAAACACACAAGGCTGAAAATACACCCCTAGGGAGGGTGCAAAGGATTCAGAGACATTACAGAAAGATCCTAGACCTAAAACTCAAAGAGACCTTGGAGATTGTCTTCAACCCTCTCACTTTTCAGATGAGAAACTGAGGCCCAGGGAGTGATTGTCCAAGATCACACAAGTAACACATGTCAGAGCTAGAATTTAAGCTCCTACCCAGTCAGAGTTCTTTCCAGTATACAGATGTGCTGAGGTTCTGGATCCTGCTCATAAGAAGATAGATGGATGGAGAGAAAGAGAAAGATCGAAGGATGGAGATAGAGAATAGAGCGTTATTGATGACTTACCACTTGCCTGGTATTGTGCTGGAAGTACAAATACAAGCAAACAAAACCATACCTGCCCTCAAAAAGCTTTATATTCTAATGAGGGGAAACAATATATAAAAGGATATTGGAAAATGGTGGTGGGAGAAAGGAAAAGGAGACTGCAAGAAGTGGTATGGATGCCTAAAGCAGGCAGGTGTCCTGGAGGATACAGACTAGAACCTGAATCCAGGCCCACACTTCAAGGAAATGAAAACAATGGAATATTATTGTATGATGAGAAGCGATGAGCAGGATGCTCTCAGAGAAACCTGAAAAGACTTGCATGAGTTGATGCAAAGTGGAATGTGCTGTGTACAAAGTAACAGCAGTCTTGTAAGATGATCAACTGTGAATGATTTAGCTGTTCTCAGCAATACAATGATCCAAGGCAACTCTGAAGGACTTAGGATGGAAAATGCCATCCGTCCCCAGAGAAAGAACTGATGGCGTCCGAAAATAGATTGAAGCATACGTTTTAACTTTATTTTTCTTGAGCTTTTTTGTCTATGTTTTCTTTCACAACATAACTATTATGGATAGTTTTGCAAGACTACACATGTATAACCTATATTGAATTGCCTGTCTTCTCAACAGAGGTGGGGAAAAGGAGGGAGAGAATTCAGAAGCAAAGTTTTAAAAATGAATGCTGAAAATTGTTCTTACATGTAACTGGAGAAACATTTTAAAAATAAAATGATTTAAAATTTTCAAAAAAAGTTGAAAGCCAAAGGAGTGACCTCCAGCTCCTTAAAAATGGTAGGATATTTCACCATCTTCCCTTCACAAATACTCTATATGCTAATCAAAGACAAGGAGAGAATGCCAGGCATTTTGTTCTCAGTTCGAAATCTATGATCTTATTATCTCAATAATTGAGCCATTTCTGTGTGTTTAGTCTTATCCTCAGCACTGAAATATGTACAAAAGAAACATGAGACAAAAGCAATCATGAGGTTAAGGGTCTTATAAACTCATTGAAGAGACAGGTCAAGTAGGTTTTAAATAAGTGAAACTTTAACTGTTCAAGGTTTGTGCTCAACCACCCATGTGAAAAGACCACTGGCCCTAAAGGTCAGTAATCTCATCACTCAGATCTGTCCTTTTCAATCTGCCTTTTATTTGTGATTTTTCCATATCTTACATTATCTAGACTCACAGAATCTCAGAAATGGTACCTTGCTAGTGCAACATATTCTGCAAGAATTCCCCCTCTACAATTTCTGGGACAAATGATTGTCGAGTCTCTGTGTGAAGGCCTTCACTGCTGGAGAATCCAGACTTCTTAGAAAGTTCATTCTGTGCCCTAAAAAGCAGAATTGGCCAGATAGAAAAGGAGATCCAAAAGCTTACTGAATAAAATAATTCCTTAAAGATTACGGTGGAGCAGATGGAAGCATATAACTTTATGAAGAATCAAGAAATTATAAAACAAAACCAAAGGAGTAAAAAAATAGCAGACAATGTGAAATACCTCATTGAAAAAACAACTGACCTTGAAAATAGATCCAGGAGAGACAATCTAAAAATTATGGAACTACCTGAAAGCCATGATCAAAAAAAGAGCCTAGACATCATCTTTCAAGAAACTATCAAGGAAAACCTCCCTGATATTCCAGAACCAGAGGGCAAAATAAATGTTGACAGAATCCACCAATTGCCTTCTGAAAATGATCCCAAAAGGAAAACTCCTAGGAACATTGCAGCTGAATTCCAGAGCTCCCAGGTCAAAGAGAAAATATTGCAAGAAGTCAGAAAGAAACAATTCGAGTATTGTGAAAATACAATCAGGATAACACAAGATCTAGCAGCTTCTACATTAAGGGATCACAGGTCTTGGAATATGATATTCCAGAAGTCAAAGGAACTAGGATTAAAACCAGGAATCATCTACCCAGCAAAGCTGAGTATAATACTTCAATGGGAAAAATGGTCATTCAATGATATTGAGGACTTTCAAGCATTCTTGATGAAAAGACCAGAGCTGAATAGAAAATTTGATTTTCAAAAACAAGAATCAACAGAGGCATGAAAAGGTAAACAGGAAAGAGAAATCATAAAGGATTTACTAAAGTTGAATCAGTTACATTCCTACATGGAAAGATAATATTGATAACTCTTGAGACTTTTCTCAGTACTAGGGTAGTTGGAGGGATTATATACATAAGGACAGAAAGCACAGGGTGAGTTGAATAGGAAGGGATGGTACTAAAATTAAAATAAAGTGGTGAGAAAGGAATATATTGGGAAGAGAAAGGGAAACATAGAATGGGGCAAATTGTCTCTCACAAAAAAGAGGCAGGAAAAAGCTTTTTCAATGGAAGGGAAGAGAGGAGAGGTGAGAGGGAAAAAGTGAAGCTTACCCTCATCATATTTGACTTAAGGAGAGAGTAACATGCATACTCAATTTGGTATGAAAGTCTATCTGATACTATAGGAAAGTAAGGGAGAAGGAGATAAGTGGGGATTTGGGGGTATGATAGAAGGGAGGGCAAATGGTAAGAGGGCATAATTAGAAGTAAATATTTTTGAGGAGGGATAGGGTCAAAAGAGAGTACAGAATAAATGGGAGGCAGGATAGGATGGAGGGAAATATAGTTAGTCTTTCACAACAAACTTTTGGAAGTCTTTAGAACAACTGCACACACATAACATATGTTGAATTGCTTGCCTTCTCAGTGGGGATGAGTGGGGAGGGAGGGAGGAAGAGAAGTTGGAACTCAAAGTTTTAAAAACAAATGTTAAAAGTTGTTTTTACAGGTCATTTTGGAGATGGAGCCAAGATGGCGGAGTAGAAGGACAGACTTGTATAGCCCACTATAGTCCATAAAATACCATGAATAAATGACTCCAAACAAATTCTGGAGCAACAGAAGCCACAAAACAACAGAGTGAAAGAGATTTCCAACCCAAGGCAACCTGGAAGACTGACAAGAAAGGTCTATCACATCAGAACAGAGTGCAGTCCAGCATTGGCCACACAGCATGGACAGGACTGGAGCAGGTCTCAGGATATGTGGAATCCCTGGCAGCAGCTGCAGTTCCCAGACACCTCAACCCACAAACGCCAAAGGCAACTTCAAAGGTCAGTGAGAAAGTGCTTTCACTTGAATGAGAAGGGAACGAAGTCTGACCTCAATGGCCCCAGGGCAGCAGAAATTGCTGTGCCATGGTATCCATTTTAGGATCCCTCAGCCTAAAGCCCCTGGGGGAACCACATGGCTAAGTGTCTATCCTAGGGTGAGGGAGAGTGCTGGATGGCCTGGTGGAGCTGATGGAGGCTCTGGAGAGGGAATTGTACTCAGAGATCCTGGGTAGAAAAGAATGCTTGTGATTACTCCGAGACTAGAGCACAGGCCAGGAGAGGAGTAAACTCATCTCCCTTGATTGTGCCACCTTGGAGGAACTGAGAACTTACAGGACTCAAGGGTATACCCTCCTCTTGACAAAGGACTCAAAAGTCAAGTAATTGGCTGGTAAAATGCCCCAAAAAGGGGAAAAAAATAAAACTATAGAAGGCTACTTTCTTGGGGAACAGGTATTTTCTTCCATACTTTCTGATAAGGAAGAACAATGCATATCATTAGAGGAAGACATAAAAGTCAAGGTTTCTACATCCAAAACCTCCAAAATAAATATGCAATGGTCTCAGGCCATGGAAGAGTTGAAAAGGATTTTGAAAATCAAATAAGAGAGGCAGAAGAAAATTTGGGAAGAGAAATGAGAGCAATGCAAGAAAACTATGAAAAGTATGTCAACAAGCTTGCTAAAGGAGACCCAAAAAATGCTGAAGAAAATAACATCTTCAAAAATAGCCTTATTCAATTGACAAAAGAGGTCCAAAAAGTCAATGAAGAGGACAATACTTTAAAAAGCAAAATTAGCCAAATGGAAAAAGAGGTTCAAAAGCTCGCTGATGAAAATAGTTATTTAAAAAAAATAGAAAGGAATAGATGAAAGCTAATGACTTTATGAGAAACCAAGAAATTACAAAAGAATGAAAAAATAGAAGATAATGTGAAATATCTCATTGGAAAAGTAGCTGACCTGGAAAATAGATCCAGGAGAGATAATTTAAAAATTACTGGACTACCAGAAAGCTATGATCAAAAAAAGAGTGCTAGGCATCATCTTTCATGAAGTTGCCAAGGAAAACTGCCCTGTTATTCTAGAACCAGAGAGTAAAATAATTATTGAAAGAATCCACTGATCACCTCCTGAAAGAGATCTGAAAAGAGAAACTCCTAGGAATGTCATAGCCAAATTCCAGAGTTCCCAGGTCAAAGAGAAAATATTGCAAACAGCTAGAAAGAAACAATTCCAGT
>JAQQSK010008576.1:0-13451 GCA_028658325.1 Potorous gilbertii
ACTCCAGGTTCAGCATTCTATCCACAGTGCCATGTAGTTGCTGACTTTTCTCATATAATTCCTATTTATATGCTCTATAATTTAACTTTTCCTACTATTCCCTGAACTCAGTTGGCATCTATTTCCCACCTCTGTGCCACAGACATGGCCCTTATGCCTGGAAGGCAATATCTTCTTGTCTCTCTTCCTTAATATGCTAAACTTCCTTCAGTCATTGTCTCAGGTGTTCCCTCCTGCGTAAAGTCTTTCCTGACCTTCTACCATCTTCTGTTTTTCTGTTTACCTATTTCTCCTTTCTCAAATTGCTTTATATTTACACACACACGATATACACACTAATAAAAGCTAAATGTTTTACAATCATTATCTCATTTGATTCTCCTAACAGTCCTGAGTACCATTTTACAGAAGAGGAATCTTAGACTAAGGGACTTGCCCAGGGTCACACAGCTAGCAAGCGTCTGAGGCAGGATTTGAACTCAGGAAGATGAGTCTTCCTGATTCCAGTCGCAATACTCTTTCCACTGCACCACACCAAATATTAAGGCTCACCCAATAAAGAGGCTATTTATATACGGTCAAGCTAAATTTGGGAAGAGAAAAAATCTGAAGTTTAAAAGAAAGTACATTTAGAAACAGTTTCTATTGAGTTGAAAAATAATTAATAAACATTTCAGTTTTTTCAAGTTAATAATAATTTTAAAAGTAATTATTTTTGAACTCAATAAAGATAGATTCAACTCCGCTGTAGATCAACAAAAAATAAATGAGATTATGCCCATTTTGGTTATGCCCATCATGCCTATTCCCAAGACATTTTTCTTTTCTAAATTTTAACCATCTTCATGAGGGACTCCCAGAACATTTAACAACTATTTAAAACAATATTTATTAACCTTATAAGCAAAAAAGCATAAATTATCATTTGCTGGATTTAACAAATAATATTTTAAATTATTAATACCTCCAAATGAAACCATCAACTATTAATTTAGTTAGCAAATGAGTAGCTAAAATAAAATAAATAATAAAAAAAAAAATAATAAAAAAACATTGTACATTACCCAACTGATGGACGTTAATTACAATTCTAATCAAGTGTGACTAGAAAGTAGCATGACTGGTTTTTAAACTTTTAAACAAACACACCCAAGTTTAGGCATCAAAACTGAATGCTGAACCCCTTGAAATGATTGCAGTCTTATCAGGAGGTTACATACGTCTTCAAATGAGGCTGCTATCCCTCACCACACTCAGGTGAAATGACCTCCCCAGTTTCATGTAGCTAATGAGCGACACATCCAGAACTGTGTGTTTTCTTCATTCCCAATCCAGAACTTTGTCACTTCAGTATAGTGGCCCACCACTTTAAAACACCTACTTTTAAATGTCCTCACGACTGATGTATTTTCAACCTTTGAGATAGATTTATTTGTTCAGTGTTAATAAGAGATTCAATAGCCTTCCCCATAATGTCTATAGTTTGGTTTTTTATTTTACTATATCTTAAAGAGGGATTTTGATGGAGAGGCATTTTAATGATCTTTGTGGAGAGTTAATGATTGCAGCTGGAGAGAGAGTATGGGAGGCCCTTAGTAAAAGAACTCTCCTCAGAAGTTAGATGAGTTGACTGTCAAGGAAAAATTTCATGAGAGAGCTGCTTTGGGCTTTTATTTTGTGGAGAAGGTATACCAAAGACTTGGATTAGTATTCTGAGAGAGTTGAACGAGGGGACTCAGTTTCCAGAGGGTAAGAAAAGTCAGCTGTAGTTAATGGTTAGGGGGGACTGACTTACTTAGCTTTCTCGTTGTGATACACTGTGGGAATACTTTATAAAAGCTTTGAATTGTTTGTAATATTGTTAAGAAATTATGTTACTGGCAACAATAATATTTATTTGAACCTAGAAGCCAACGAGGTTTGAGAAGTGAGGAAGAAGATCGAACAGGTAGTAGGTCAAAAGAATTTGTGTTTATTTGTTTGTGTTTAGGATGAGGGAGATCTGAGTGAAGGCAAAGATAGGAGATGGAATGCTCAGTCTGAGGACCGGCTGATTTGACTGGAATGTAAAATGTGTTAAGGAGAGTATTATTAAACAAGTCTGGAAAGGTAGGTTAGAACCAAATTGCAGAGACCTTTAATTGCAAACAGAGAAGTTTGCATTTTATTTTAGAGGGAATTGAAATCCAACGATTTTTTTTTAACAGAATAAGGATATATTTAGACCTATATCTTGGCAGCTCTGTGAAGGAGGATGAGTGGGGGAAGGGAGATCCTGGAAGCAGAAAAACCAATTAGCATACTCTTATAATAGTCTAGGTCTTGAGATGATTATAGACTTTATAATCGTCTAAGTCTGTAATTGTCTAGCAGGGATAAGTGTCTCAACTATGGTAGGATCATAGGCTTAGAGCTGGAAGAGACTTTACAGGTCAAGAATCTAGTCCCCTGAGATCAGGAAACCAAAGCCAAGGGATGTAAAGTGACTTTCACAAAGTGAAAGAGCCAAAATATGAATCAAGGTTTTCTGACTCTGAGTTCAGAGTTCTTTCCCCTCTACTGCACCATGTTAAGTGAAGAAAAGGAGATAGAGTCAAGAGGTATTATAGGGATGAAAGTGCAAGACTTGCCAAGAGATTGGATATGTTGGAAGGGTGGGGTGGAGAGGAAATGAAGCTCCAAGATAGATGGTGGTACTCTCTAATAGAAACAAGAACGTCTGAAGGAGGGGAAAATTTAGAGAAGATGATTACAAGTTTTCACGTGTTCCCTGGCCAAATGTGTTAGTTGTATATTCCCTTATGGCAACTGTATGACTATGGGGTAAGGGAAAACCTTTTCTTGATGCTTTTTTTTGGTTATACTGTTTAAACTGAGTGTCCTCTGTCTGGTTAGCAAAATGCATTTGTCAGTGGGGTCTATGAGTTTTGGTTTTGGATAGGAGCTGACTCATAAAATGCTTCAACTTTTGGGAGGCTTTTCTTAGGGTTCACATGTGAAACATGGGAGGGAGAAGGAAGGGGAGAGCTCTGCAGAAATTTGTTGAATTGAATTGTATGTATATTACTCCATCTCTTTCAACCTATCTATCTTTTCAAAAATGTGTATCTATTTCTGTGTCTTTCTGTTTGGACATATCTGTGAATATGTATGTATTCTGTTTATTTTCTTCCCCTTCACTCCTCTCTCTGTCTTTCTATATTTGTCTTTGTCTCTGTCTCTGTCTGTCTGGCTTTCTGTCTCTCTCTCTCTCTCTTCCTCCACCTCTACCTTCATGTCTGTGGGCAGCTAGGTGGTGCAGTGGATAGAGCACCAGTGAAGGAGTTAGGAGGACCTGAGTTCAAATCTCACCTCAGATACTTGACCCTCACTAGCTGTGTGACTTTGGACAAGTCACTTAACCCCAACTGTCCATCATCTCCAGTCATCCTGATGAATATCTGGTCACTGGATTCAGATGGCTCTGGAGGAGACGTGAGGCTGGTGACCTGAACAGCCCTCCATCACTCAAAACAAAGTCAAGTGCAAGTCATGTCATCATTTTTCTGATGGCATGGTCTTCTTTGGCAATGAAGGACGAACACACACACTAACCCTCATGCCCACCCCAGTCCTTGTCTCTACTAATTTCTACTAGAGAAATTGTTTTTAAAAGTTTCCTGTTTTTAACTTTAAAAGTGGTGAATATTCGTTCTTTATTAAAAACTAAGTTGCTTTTTTACTTGTGAGGATCTTGATTGATTTTTCTGTCCTGTGGTTTAGTGATTTGGGGTAGGAAAAAAATTCTCTGCTATCAAAATAAATGCACATGAATTAAAGAACTTACAAGGACAAAAGTCAAGCTTGTCTTGGGGCTATAGGAAGACCAGCTCTGATTTTCAAACCATATCAAAATTTTCCTAAGAATTGAGATTTAGTGTTTGAATATTAAGTTATTAGTTGAGCTTTCTTATGTGGGGCAATAGCTGGACACAGCCCAATTCCATTGGTTCCAGAGACAAATGTACTGGCCACCTAGAAGACTTAACAAAATTCTTTCTGATCAATAAACCAGGGGGTTTTTAGACCATAAGTGAAAATAAATTCCAAAAAAACCCACTATATCTTTTGCAAATAATGTCCCAAATGCCACATTCACTCTATTTTTCTTAACATTAATTTAGCAGAGATAGGGTATTAATCAAGGGTACTTTGTGGCTTATAAAAACAGTTAACAGAGACACACCCATGGCTGAAGGGAAGGGGCAGGAGGGACACTGTTCTTGGCATAGATTCTCATATATCCAATGAGCCTGATTCTCAAACCTATGCAGTGGGATTCAGGCTTGTCTAAGCATTCAATGACTCCATAGAGTCCAGAAAGGGGACAACCACAGGGTTTTGCCTTGCCATGTTTCAGAAAACATTCTGGGATGTGACAGAAAAAAAAGGACCTATTGACACTTCATCTCTTTTTAATTTTATGCTTCTCCATACATTATCTGCATTCTCTTCTTAGAATGTAAGTGATTTTCTTCCCTCAAACCATCATTTTCAGGAAATTAGTTTTGAGGAGCAACTCATACAGATTTTGTAGGAAATAGCAGGAAGCCACTGGGGACAATGGAATTCAAATACTGTAACTTGTTTCCAAAGGATTTTTGGTTTTAAGAGGGGGCACAGAATATAGAGCAGTGGTTTCTTTTTTCCATGGCTGCAGCTCTTCTGTGAATGACCTTCCATTGTACTTTTATGATATTCAGAGTCCTGAATTACCTGAACCCATATAATGAGAATTTAATGAGCTCCTTGCATCCTTCTCAGTAATTCTGACAACCTCACCAGCCCTTTGTACCATTTCCTTGATTCTATGTCTCCCCCTACTTCTGCTAGTGACTTTGGTGTGAGAAATAATGGAAACACAATGTCAGAGATGGAGGCATCTTGACGATCCCTTATTCCAACCTTTCATTTTCTAAATAAGAAAGCTAAGACCCAGCAAGGGTGAGTGGCTTGTCTAAAGTTACAAAGTTAGTGTCAGAATGAGAATGTTCTTTCCAAGAAATCTAGTACAAAATCAAATGAGAGGAGAGCAATATAAAACAATGCCAACCTCCCGAGGAGTAAGAATAGTTTAATTTCTGAATTACCTGAGAACAGATCATACAATCCAGGAAAGCAAGCATACATGAGGGAAGAATTCAATTCAACCAATGTTCAAGTGTCTCCTATGTGGTAGACCTTAAGGGCTGTTTTCTGGACCCTCTTGGCTTAAGAGTGATCATCAAGAGTAACTTGCTGTTTCCCTCTCAGCCTGATGTGGTTATTTTTCTTTGCCTCATTAAAGGGCCATCCTCTAATTACTTCTTAAACAGGCCTATTCACTGAACGGGTGTTACCTTACCCTAAGTGAGTACCTGAATAGGTCTTGGCCTAAAGGGGTCAAGGTCTCCCTTTGCATCCTGGGCTGTCTCCAGTCATCCTAATGAATGTCTGCTTACTGGATTCAGATGGCTCTGGAGAAATGAGGCTGGTGACCTGCACAGCCCTCCCTCCCTCAAAACAAAGTCAAGTGCAAGTCATGTCACCATTTCTCTGATGGCATGGTTTTCTTCGGAAACAAAGGACAAAAAACATAACAACAATGTGGTAGCCACAGTGCTAGGTTTTTGAGGTAATGAAATCTGAAAATTAAATACAGATTGACTTTTAACCTTTAACAGTCTGGCCCTACCTTACATTTCTAGGTTTGTTACATATTACCACCATCACAAATTCAACATTCTATGCAAACTGGCCTATTGGCTACTACATCATTCATAACAGTCCATCTCTCACCTTCAGGCCTTCGCAGAGACTGTATCTTATACCCTCCCTACTTACCTCTACCTCTTCAAATCTTTAGCTTCTTTCGGACTTAAGGCCTGTTGCAATTTCCCCCTGTTGCAAAAGACCTCCTACCCCCCCACCAAAAAAAATTAGTTTGTATTTACTTGTCTATTTACATGTTGTTTCCTCCCAGTTGAATGTGAGCTTTCTGAAAGCTGAGACTGTTTTATTTTCTCTATAACCCTGGCATCTAGCTCATAGCTTGCCATTCGATGCTTGTTGGATAAATGAATAAATGAATGAATAAATGAATGAATGAATGAATGAATGAAAATGCTACACACTGGATGAGGCCCTCTGGAAAATCCTACCGGAGACCACAACTCTAAGGAAAAGTCAGCTAGACACAGCTAAGTAACATTGGCAAAGTTGGTACTTCCAAAAAAAGATTTCAAATCCTCTTCTTCACTGTATATCTCCTAAATAACTGATTCCTCAGTAACTAAGGTCATCTGACATCGCATGAAAAACAGAACCAGAGAACAGTCTTAGGATAAAATGAAAACTCATAAAAACAAAACTACTCTTTTTTTTTCAGCAGTTGTATCTAGATGAAATACAGAAGTTCTTTGTCATCTCATTTTCTTTTCTGTTATTTAACATTGTGAAGTAGAGGTCAATTAAAGTTCAGAAGTTCCTTCATCCTTACCTACGACTTTTATTATGTTTATTGATTTGTGGGATATTTTCTCCCTGAATGCGCTCATCATCAAGGTCTCCCAGGATATGTACACAGTGCTGCAACAATGGGGCCCTTTTCTATCTTGCTTACTTTTCCTGTAAAGTCAGGGTGTGGTAAGAATGTTGCAGTGTACAGAGAAATTATACAGGCCCAGAATTGCTTCCAGAGGTGGGGAACCTGCAGCCTCGAGGCTACATGTGGTCCTGATTCAATCAAAGGGCCCCACTTGAGGACCTAGAGGGCTACATGTGGCCTTGAGGCTAGAGGTTCCCCACCCCTGAAAGCAGGCAGAGTCAGACACAATTGTCTTAGTTCTAACTGCTAAAGACAAAAGCAGTCAAATACTCTAGGCAGACAGGCCATGGAAATGAAAAGTTAAGTAAGTAGAGCTTAAGGAAAGAGATATGGATTTAGAGCTAGCAGGCCAGCCCTCTGGATTTGAATGCCACTTACATGTGAACTTGGGCAAGACAGTCAAAGGGTTTTTCTTCACCATAAATAGGTTAAGCAATAGTCACTGAATATCTGTGTATATGCTGAGTTGAGTTTATTGGTTTTGTTTGGTCATTTCAGTCATGTTTGACTCTTCTTGACCCCATCTGGAATTTTCTTGGCAAATACAGTGGAGTGGTTTGTCATTTCCTTCTCCAGCTCGTTTTACAGATGAAGAAACTGAGGCAGAGTGAAGTGACTTGCCTAGGGTGGTGGTTGTTTTTGTACTAGGTTCTTGAAGAGGGCCACGACATCAGGGAGGTGAGGCCATAACTTGCAGGTGAATTGGATTTAAGTGAGGGAGGGCTGTGCAAAGTCACCAGCCTCACTTTCACCTCCAGAGCCATGTGGGTCCATCATGTTGCATACACTTTAGAAGGACTGGAGATGGCCCCAGATCCAGTAGAAGACATTGGCCTTTTAAAGCAAAAGTTCTAGCAGGTCTCAATAGGACTGAGGTAACGCCCATTCAGTAATTGGGGTTAGATAAAAATGATGAGGCGAAGATTGGCCTCTTTAACCTAGCCAAAAAAAAAAAAAAAATCAAACTGGGAGGGAAAAAACCCTCAGGGTTTCTGGCTGAAACAAACAATTCCTATTTACATTCCCTCTGAGTCAATGGGGCCAAACTATGACCAGGGTCACATAGCTAATAAATGTCTGAGGCCAGATTTGAACTTAGGTCTTTCTGACTGCAGGCCTAGAGCTCTATCTAGCTGCCTGTGAATTGAGGGTAGAGTCACCATGCCCTTCTAGAAGGAGGTTCACCAACCTTCCCCCACTATACTCTAAAGGAATCAGAATTCCCCTCACACACTCTTGAGTGGTAAATCTCTATTGACTAGACCCTCATACATACAGATGGAGAGCATATTAAGGTAAAGAGATCTCTCTCTCCACGTGAAGTCAGAAGAGACCTGGGCTGGTATCCTGCTTCCAAGCCTTATTTGCTATGTGAACATAGATGAGCCTCAGTTTCCCTTCCTGTAAAATGAGGATACTAACTGCTGTAGTAGTAATCCTATGAGGCTATTGTTGGGTTCAATATGTCAGCTGCCATGTGATATGGAGCACAGAGGGCTGGATTTGGAGACAGGTGAAACCTTGGTTGGAATTCTGCCCCTGATGTTCATTTGATCCATGGCTGACAAAGTCATTTAACTCTTTGAGCCTTAGTTTCCTTATCTGCAAAATAAGGATAAGAACCCTACAATAATTAGAATATGACATTAGCATTATATTATCTGCAAAACAAGGATATAATATTAATTATAATATAGCATTAGTATATTATCTGAAAAATGAATAAATATATTAATTATAATATTATGATATAACATTAGTATTTTATTACCTACAAAATGAGGATCATGACATCTACCTCACAGGGCTGTCATGAGATCAATGACAAAATATTCATCAAATGTTCTAGCCTTATATAGACCTTGAAGATACTGCTAAGTCACAAACACTGCCTGGAAAGGTTATAAGTCAGTCACGCCTTGAATTACTCTGTCATCTAGCAGAGGATAGGACCTTGGGGAAACAGGTTGGTTTTGATTGGAGGCAAGGGGAACAAAGCAAAGAAAAAGGGAAAGATCCCGGTAGACTATAAACTCCTCAAGAGTAGAAACCATGTGTTCTTCAGCTTTGTCTCAAGTCTCCCTGCACTCCCCCAACTCCTGGTGCTGTCATAGTACATCACATGGAATAGGCACTTAGGGCATTTATTTGTTTGATAAATGAATGAGGAATGAATGAAACTGAGGCTTCTTGCTCAGTGAAGTTTGAGAGCAGGGACATCATAGGCTACAGCAGGGAGTCCTGGGAAGCTAAGAGGTAGTAATGATGAGAAGAAGCATTTATAAATCACTTTAAGGTTTGCAAACTGCTTTATACGTGTTATCTCATGTCACCCTCACAACAACCCTGGGCAGTAAATGTTATCCCCAATTTTACAGATGTAGAAACTGAGGCTGAGATGTCAAGTGACTTGCCTAAGGTCATACAGTTAATATAGTAGCATACTGTGGGAGAGATAGAGGTGTCAAAAAAAAAAAAGAGGTACCATATCACACCTGTCAGATTGGCTAACATGACAAAACAGGAAAATGATACATGTTGGAGAAGGTGTGGGACAATTGGAACACTAATTCATTGTTGGTGGAGCTGTGAGCTGATTCAATTATTTTGGAGAACAATTTGGAACTATGTCCAAAGGGCTATAAAAAATGCGCATACTCTTTGACCCAGCAATATTGCTTCTAGAGGGGCAGCTAGGTAGTGCCATGGATAGAGCACCAGGGAAGGAGTTGGGAGGACCTGAGTTCAAATCTCACCTCAGACACTTGACACTCACTAGCTGTGTAAACTTGGGCAAGTCACTTTACCCCAATTGCCTCATCTTGGGTCATCTCCAGTCATCCTGATGAATATCTGGTCACTGGATTCAGATGGCTCTGGAGGAGAAGTGAGGCTGGTGACCTGCAAAGCCATCTTTAACTCAAAACAAAGTCAAGTACAAGTCACATCATCATTTCTCTGATGGCATGGTCTTCTTCGGCAATGAAGGACGAGCACACACACTGCTTCTAGGGCTGTATCCCAAAGAGATTATAAAAATGGGAAAAGGTCCCACATGTACAAAAATATTTTTTTTTGTACAAAAATATTTATAGCAATTCTTTTTGTGGTGACCAAGTACTAGAAATTGAGGGGACACCCATCAATTGAACAAGTTGTGATATATGAATGTAATGGAATAGTATTGTGCTATAAGAAATGATGAGCAGATGGAAAGACTTATATGAACTGAAGCTGAGTAAAGTGAGCAGAACCAGGAGAACATTGTACATAGTAACAGCCACAGTGTGTGAGGACTGATTTTGACGGACTTAGCCCTTCTCAGTAATGCAAGGACCTAAAACTTTTCCAAAGTCTCATGATGGAAAATGCCATCCACATCCAGAGAAAAAACTATGGAGTTGGATTGCAGAGTGAAGTAGACTATTTTCTCTTTTGTTTTGCTTTCTTTCTCATAGTTTCTCCCATTCATTATAATATTTCTGTGCAACATGACTAATGTGAAAATGTGTTTAATAGAAATATTGGTAGAGTCCATATCAGATTGCATGCCTTTTGGGGAGGGAGAGGGAGAAAATTTAAAACTTATCGAAGTAAATGCTGAAAACTAAAAATAAATGAATATTTAAAAAATTAATTTAATTTTTTTAAAAGAGGCTCAGTGTAGAGAGGGAAATGGAGGGCAAATTTTTTCTTTTTCAGTTCTTCCTAGGTCTGTTGATGATTTCAAATTTACTTTATATACAGCTTGTTTGTACAGGGTTTTTTACATGTTGTCTCCCCCAAGGGTCTGTGAGTTTCTTGAGAGCAAAGACTATCTTTTATCTTTCTTTGTAGCCCCATTGCTTACCACAGTGCCTGGCACATAATGGGTGTTCAATGTTTATTGACTGACATTGACTGATTGGAATCCCTGAAGGACAATTCTAATATTAAAATAAGTACAAAAGCACTTTGAAAAAGTTAAAAGAAAGATGCAAATGCAATGTATCATTATTTTCCCCATCCTGTTATGCTTTGTACAATGTTAGATGAGATGATATTTGCAAAGCACAATGCCTAACACATAGTAGGTGCTTAATAAGTACTTGTTTCTTTCTCTTCCCTTCTTGTCAAAAACTCTGCCTGGGATATTTGGTATTCCTTGCCTAGCAATGACTTCCACTCATACGTGTCTGTTACACCAATCATGGCAGCACACCTGAGGACTGCTGCTGTGAATAATTTTAAGGGTCTAATCACATAGTATAATGAACTCTCTATTCAGCAAAAACTAAACATCATTCAATAAAGTAAAGCATAACATTCATAGCAATATCCTTAAGCAAAACATATCATCTAATACATAAATGTATCTCACAACATTCAGTATGTCATATAGTACATGGCATATATCATTGCATCCCCAAAGTCAGGGGCTCCCAGGCTAGGGTCTTCCCTAGCATGATGCATCCTTAAGGGTTAGCAGAAAATACCACATCATCTACCCCTAGATCACTGTAAGAACAACCTCTTTTATCATTACACAGTGTCCAAGTAAAGTCCTCTTTCACCTTGACTCAAGGTTGACTTCCAAACCCCATGGGCTTACTACTCCCAGCTCTTGCCTGAGTTCACATGCAGGCAACTCTCTCTGCTCCTGGTCCTTGTCTCAGCTCACAGGGACTGTTCCACTCCAAACTCTTCCTTCTTCTGCCTGACAATAGGCTCCAGGGTCTCCTGCTTGCCACTTCTGTTTCTAGGAAAACAAAGCTTAACAGGGTTATAAATATTTATACACATTACTAGCACCAATTCACTTTAATAGCTCTTAAAAGGGACTCAAACTAAGCCTCCTTCTGGTGAGCAGATCTCCAATCTTCAGTTCAATTCACTCATAAAGACCAACAGATAGGGTTTCTGTCTGAGAAATCAACACAGATCAACAGACAGGACTTCTGTCTGTGAAATCAACATAGACCAACAAGGGAGCATGGACACGACAAACATTCTTTCTGTTAGGTCTCCCCACAAGCAAGTTCCCCTAGCCCACTTACACTCGATTCTCTCTCAGCTCTGCTTCTCTCTTTCGAAGAGGACCAAAGGCATCATGGGGTGATGTCTTGACTTGTGTAAGCAGACTTACACAAGTACATCAGCCTCACTTTCTTTCAGAATCATCAAAGTCCAAAGGCAAGACAAAAGTCAGGATGACTGTTGATGGCCCCAGATGTAGCATCTTGATGTCCAACCAAGATCTAAGTATTCCACAGTGCCTACTTTAGTCACTTTCATGACTTTTGGAAGAAATTATCATCTGCCCATTCTTTCACATACTTGGGGTAGACACCCCCTAACTCACCAATAGGTTTGAGGGTTGTTGGCTACCTTCAACCTGGTTTAGCCTGTCTGCCAAGAGCTTATTGAGGTGTGGCCACTGATCTTGCTATGGTTTCTTGGAGTCATAGGTGAGAACTGAGTGTCATGTAAGCACTTACAACAGAGGTGCTAGTCTTTCTTGACCACTCCATATACCTCTCGAGGTCTGTTCTGTAGGAAGGATGTGTGACAGCTAAGAAAACTAACGCGATTAATTTAATGAGAAGAGTCTAAAGACATGGCATCCATTCAGGACTTAGAAGATAATACTTCTGCCATATTTATCCTTGAAGCAGGGAATATTTTATTCAGTTATGGGTGGCACATAATCAGCCGGAGATTGTTCAGAATATGGTAACCAAGGCACTGAAGAGCCTAGAGAACATTGCATAGGAGGATGGACTGAAGAAAATAATGAGGGCTGTGCAGCATGAAAAGAGAGAAGACTGAAGCAGAGACAGCATGTCTCAGGATCAGCTGAGCTAGGAATGACAGGTAGAAGTAGTGAGGATACAGATTTAGGCTCAATGTCAGGGGGAACTCCCTACAATTAGTCATCCTCCAGTGGCATGGACAGCCTTAGGAGGCAGCGGGCATCTCTTCACTTACAGTCTTCTGGCAAAGACTACGCAACCACTAGTCAGCTGTACTGACTATACTAAACTCTAATTCAGTATTCTTGTTCTAGGGGCAGCTAGATGATGCCATCATACATAGAGTACTGGGTCTGAAGTCAAGAAGACTCCTCTTCCTGAGTTCAAATGTGACTTCAGACACTTATTAGCTATGTGACCTTGGGCAAGTCACTTAACCCTATTTGCCTGTTTTCTCATCTGTAAAATGAGCTGGAGAAGGAAAATGCAAAAACTGGGGTAAATTTTGTTTTGATGATCAAATGAAATACATGTAAAGCGTATTGCCAACCTTAAATGTTAGCCATTTTTATTCTTTCTACTTTATTTCATTTTGTGAAATATCATCATATTGAGCCTAGATGCCAATATGAATAATACAACTATATTTCCAGGTGGTTCTGTAAGCCCTCCAGGATCCTGTCTGTTCCCCTTCCCTACCCCAAACTTTCTCAGATAACTAGAGCACCACTTCTTTCCACTGCTTTTTCTGAGAATTAATCCATAACATGTCCAGATGTCTCCCTTTCTGCCATTCCAATGTCAGATCAGATGTTTCCTATCTGTTCCTCTTCAACTATTTGGAGGACTGCACTGTATACTTTACATATAGATTAAGGTCACTTCCACACTTCCACTCTAGCCTTCAATCCCGCTGGAACTTTGGACTCCCTTCCCTGTCACCAGCTCTAAACCAATGTGCTACTCCCACTGACCCTCCTCCCCCAGTCCTGCTCTCCTTTCTGTATTTATTATGTTCTTGGACTAGAATGTAAGCTCCTCCAGAAAAGGAGCTATCATATTTACATTTGTATTCTCAAGAGTTTAGCACAGCC